>JBAJNP010004183.1:0-34865 GCA_036877545.1 Yasuhikotakia modesta | reverse complement strand
TCTTCCCTCCGCTAGCACCAGCACGTGCTCTTTGACAAAAGATGTTGGGTCCTGCCATGAATGGACTCCTCGTTACTATTTTGATCGTTCCTCCGGTACCTGCTCACATTTCTGGTATGGTGGTTGCCATGGCAATAGCAATAACTTCGTCTCCAAGGAGGAATGTGAGAGGACATGTAAGGAAACTTCCAGAAGCCCCTCTCAAAGACAGCAGACACCCAGAAACGGCCTCAGACGGGTCCGAGTCTATAGACCGAGACCACACGCACGTGCCTAAGTGGAATTAAAGATTTACGGAAGTCCAAGAAACAAACAAATAAATTTCAAGACAACTAATTACTAGTTGGTACACAATAAAACAGCATTTAAGGTTCACCTAATTTGCAATGATAGGCTCACACAACTTTATGCCTTTTATTGTTGCGACAGAGTCAAAGTCGAATTTAACTGCAAGCACAATAATAATAAATACATGAAAAACCTGCTAATATTTACAAATACGGCTTGTCATATATATCCTTACAGTCACATGTATTTGCTTCACATTTATATTCCTGCAAAGCTAATAAAGAGATAAAACATTCATTATTTCAAACTGTGGACTTTAATGGTTTATTCTTGAACATGAACAAAAATGTCTATGTTAAGTAATCCTGCATACGGACTTAAATTAAATCATCGCTTAGTATTTCAGTGACTTTTATTTTGAAAATAAAGCGCGTCGGAGGACAACCGGAAGAAGATCTTTGCGGCACGTTCACGTTCCTTCTGCAGCAGCGACCAGTGAGTGGCCGTCCGCGATTAGCACGACATTTTTGAGCTTTTTAGATATAAAACACAGAAATGGTAAGTATACAAATGCTTCGTTTAAATCACAGTGTGTGTTTTTGATGCCTGATATGCCCGAAATGTGGGTTTCGACGTCTCCGTTGGCTCCTGTTACAAATGTTATGTGAACTAGCGCAGTTAGCAAAATGACGTCGTATATTCATGCAATTGTTCATATGTTGGCATAGATGCCCTTTATACCCACACGTTATTATTTAGGGTGTTAATAAGTACTTTGCAATTAAAAAACGCAATAATATTTCACCGTTTATAGCATTAATGTGGGATACAGGAGTGCTTTGTTTTTTGGGGGGGAGGGTTGGAGCCCAACAGCTGTATTTAGGGTCTTATGTCAGAGGTTGTACACGTTATGTTTCTATAAATACATCATGCATAATAAAGAGGTATGTTTATATGTAAAGACAGAATACATTAGTAATAAGATAGTATACAGCTCTACATTTTGTTTTACGAATCTAATTTACTGCCAGTAATTTAATCTAGTGTGATGGTCAATGTATTTGTTCTGACTGTATTTCTGTCGTGATTTTCAGTCTCACACGATTCTGCTGGTGCAGCCCACCAAGAGACCAGAAGGCAGAACATACGCAGACTATGAGTCCGTCAATGAGTGCATGGAAGGTACATCGTTTTATTCTTACTTACAGTTTGTGAAGCATCCATTGATTGACTGTGGAGAGTTCCTTAATGCTTAGATACATGTTAACTTGTTTTCCTCTGTTAACAACAGGAGTGTGTAAGATGTACGAGGAACATCTGAAGAGAATGAATCCTAACAGTCCTTCTATCACATATGACATAAGCCAGCTATTCGATTTTGTGGATGATCTCGCTGACCTCAGCTGTCTTGTGTAAGCGTCTTAAAATATGCAGACATTTTGAAGCCACTTCTATGTTCTATACTGAAGACTAGTTGACTTCCTGAAATGTTTTGAGCAACTTTATTTTTGGTTTTTAAACAGGTACAGGGCAGACACACAAACCTACCAGCCGTACAACAAAGACTGGATCAAAGAGAAGATCTACGTTCTGCTGAGACGTCAAGCTCAGCAGGCAGGGAAATAGGGATTGAGTGGCTGAGGGTCCAGCGGACGAGACAAGTTCTCAGCTGCATTGGAACTGCGTTACATCACAGACACCAGCAGATTTGTTGGTACTGTGGTGCAGCCTGGTTCAGATTTTGTTGATTGCATGTCTGTTTGATCAGTCGGTTAATACAGAAAGTGAAAATATTTTGCATTTTAAATTGCATTTTTGTAACAGAAGTTAGGGACTTGGGATATTTATCAAGGCAGGGGTAAGATGGAGAAAATGGGAACAGGATTTTTTGTTTTTTTCTTTGGTCCCTTTGAGTTCAAGATGTGTTTTGTGTTTTATATTGTGGTTAAATTGTTCTCTCTTTGAGTAAAATATACTATTTACACATGTCAGATTCTGAGTTTTTTTTGCTCCTGGTCCTCAGTTCATTACGGTTTGTTGGCCCTGTTTGGCGTATGTATTCAGTTATAGATAGATAAAACTCAGGTAAACGTTATCCCAAAACTCAAAATATAATTTTAGCATTCAATTGTTACTGTATGAATACAAACTAACTTTATGTAGCTGTAGGCTGTAATCTGTATGACCAGGTTTGTACAGGGGAAGCTGTCTGGTAAAGTTTAACTAAAAATAAATGAGGCTCAGTAAATGATTAGGTAGTCCGTTTGTAGATGCTTAATTTCATGTCATGTTATATTAACTGGAAAAACGTCCATGATTTATTTTGTAATTGCATCACAAAACCTCTTAGTAAAACATGCTACGTTATGCTATGCTAGTTTCTGTTATGACACATCTGTTAGTAAATACAAGAGAGGATGTGATATGAGGTATCAGTCTTGTTGTTTACAATGTGACTTCTGGACTTCTGTTCCCATGTTGTGAAAATACAAGCTTTGTTTAAAAACATTAGGGACTGCAAGGCTATCCTGTTTTTCAGCTACAGGGTCAAATGTTCAAATAGGAACTTGCTGAATTTCTGTTTTTCTTGCTTTACTGGTTGGACAGCTTTCACAAGCCCCCGCTGTTTGTCGGTGACGTAGGAAAATGTCATTGTTTTTTGGTCTTTAGCACAAACCTCTTTCCAGGACGTTTCAGTTGGAGAATGTGAACCACACACTGAAAAGTTGTTAGTTTTTCCTGTGAAAAAGATTGTTATGAAAAATCCAGAAAAAAGACTGTTTATTTTGAGAGTACATTTGTCTTCATACAGGAGCCTGTACATTAACTGTAGGTCTGAAAACCTCTTTACACAAACCGTTCAAACGTGACTTACAGGAAGTGTGTCTTCTGTTTTAGGTAACTAGGTGACTAAGAACACAACTGAATACAGAAGCTCAGAGTACTGAGAAAAGAGCAACACAGTGTAACTTGTGTTAGATACAAATTGTAAGATGAAATCACAGTCTTAACAATAGCAACATATGATTTTTTTATAATGGTTTAATACAGAATTGTCTTTTACACCCAAGTATTGGTTTTGTGATTTGTCCAAATGGCAAACTGGGTGGGTTATGTGACTATCGATGTGGATAGTTACCAATAGTTTTGGGTTTCTCAGCACAACTTATGAAACCAAGAAGCCAGATCAATGTCTTACTGTTAAACGTGTAGAAACTGTATACTGCATATTTAATGTATTATTATAACACTTACATTATAGATATGTACATGTGGCCCACACAGAAATATGGATTTGTTTAACCAAGTTACTAATTTCATAGATAGTTTCCTTTTATTTTGCAGGTTTGCCTGCATATTTTCATGCACATGTCCCCGTTTGGTTGCAGTGAGCGTTTGCTGTTATGAAACACTTGTTAGTGTGCGCGGCTCATTTCGGCGCACTGTGTCTTTAAACTGTGGCGGCGGCCCCTGCAGCACAGGAAACCCCGTAGCGGCTTTCTGAAGGGACCCAAGATGGCGGAATCTTCACAGTGGGGCTAATAATTACTTTTCTTCTAAAAGCTGCTATTTCATGGTGCTCGACGGTCGCGTTGACAAGTTGACGTCCCGGAAAGTAAAACGAGCGAATCTATTCGATTAGTCGAGTCGGGAAATGTTTATCTTTGCTTGAAGAGACTGGCTGGTCCGTTCGCGGCCCTTAGCCAGAACATGGCGGAATACTTGGAGAAAATATAGCTTAGCTTATTATGAACGCGCCGTTTTATATGCGACTCCTCTCGACTGCGCATTGAACGCTCGTGAGTATAATGATAAAATAACGATATCGGTACGTCTTTGGAGTTCGTTCGCGTTCGTTTCTCTCATTTTTGGGTTAAAATGACCCGCGCGAGGAGATAGCCTGCTAGCTGAGGTGCTAGCTAAGCTAACCCCGTTTGACTGAATTAGTCGCAGCGTTAGCTTAGCATAGCTAGCTGAAAGTAAGGGACACGATATAGTGCATAAACACACGTTGCGTTCAAAGCCGTTTCTCACCCTTTCACCCCGTGTAGAAACGAAAAGGAGATTTCTGGGGCTTGTTTAAAGTGTTTCAAAATATTGGGCATGTTGTGGAGACTCTCTGTTGCGGAGAGCTGCTAGCCGAGTTGAACATCGTCAGACTGGTCGGAAAATTCATCGTGTGCTCGAGTTTACAGCGATAGACGTACAACAACATACCGCAACAGGCTGCAAGCAAATGTCAAATAGCTCACGGATCTGTGCGCACACCGATTTTAAAGTTTGACTGTGTTGCATTTGCCAAGAGAGACTTTGAGATTTCTTGAATCAAGGGCGAAACCTTCAAGAGCTACTTGTAAGAATGACTGACACTCGTAGACGAGTAAAGGTGTACACTTTGAACGAGGACCGGCAGTGGGACGACCGGGGCACGGGACATGTGTCATCCGCCTACGTGGAGAGGCTGAAAGGCACGTCTCTCCTGGTGCGCGCCGAAAGTGATGGTGGGTTTCAAAACATTACAGAGACGAGTCGCCTCTTAAAGTTTATTCTGCGTGCGCTGTGCAAGTAAAACTCATCTTTTCTTTTAAACAGGGTCGCTGCTGCTGGAGTCAAAAATCAACCCCAATACCGCCTATCAGAAACAGCAGGTGCGTTTGAACAGATGTGATATGATCTTTTGCAAGGAACACATGAGGGTTTCTTTATTCTCTCACAGTGGTTTTTGCATGTACTCATATTGGTCAACTCTAAGGTGTACAGATGTCTAAAGTTCTTTAAACCAAAGCTTCAGACCTGTTTTGTGTTAATACTATGTTCCTTAGACAATTACTGAAGGTTTGTTTCTTTCTCCTTACCTTCAAAGGACACATTGATAGTATGGTCTGAGGCTGAAAACTATGATCTGGCCCTCAGCTTTCAGGAGAAAGCTGGTTGTGATGAGATCTGGGAGAAAATATGTCAGGTAACTTCATAAGTGATCTTGTTGGTCTTGGCTTGTTTGCGTGTTGTTGGAGTTTTTGCAGGTCCATAATCCTGTGGTTTGCTTTATGCTCAAAGGTCCAGGGAAAGGATCCTTCAGTCGACATCACCCAGGAGCTGATAGATGAGTCCGAGGAGGAGCGCTTCGATGACATGTCTTCTCCTGGTCTTGAACTTCCTCCTTGTGAGCTTTCCCGGCTGGAGGAGGTGGCCGAGCTGGTTGCCTCATCCTTACCTTCTCCTTTACGACGGGAAAAACTGGCACTGGCTCTGGAAAATGAGGGCTACATCCGCAAGCTCCTTGAGCTGTTCCGCGTTTGCGAGGACCTGGAGAACAGAGAAGGTCTGCACCACCTCTACGACATCATCAAAGGCATCTTCCTTCTCAATCGCACAGCGCTTTTCGAGGTCATGTTTTCTGAAGAATGCATCATGGACGTCATCGGGTGTTTGGAGTTCGACCCGTCGCTGCCTCAACCCCGGAGACATCGAGAGTTCCTGACCACCACGGCGCGGTTTAAGGAGGTCATTCCCATTTCAGACCCAGAGCTGCGGCAGAAGATCCATCAGACGTATCGGGTCCAGTACATTCAGGACATGGTGCTGCCCACCCCCTCGGTGTTTGAGGAGAACATGCTCTCCACTCTGCACTCCTTCATCTTCTTTAACAAGGTGGAGATTGTGGGCATGTTGCAGGTGGGTTTTCTTTACTCCACAATCAATCAATAAATAAACTTAGTACTGTCGGTTGTTTAGTTAGTTACTGTCTTTAAAATGCCCTTCTGGTTCCTCAGGTAAGAAGTCTGTGTAGATACTGTGCAGTAACTCATCACACAGTCTTCTAACTTCACATCTTATGGGTAACAATTTATAGAACTGCAGGGTCTTCTGCAACATACCAACAACCACCCCTCCCCCCCAAACCTGAGACCACTTGGCACTCGGTGTGATGAGATTGTACTTTAGTTGCCTGTTGTCAAAGGTTCAGACCGGTCAAAACATCTTAAAGCATATATAATTTTTATGTATATTTAACAATATTGTTCATGATTTTATGCGTTTCTCACTGAAGCCTCACTGAGGTCCTTACAGTGCAATGGTTTTATACTGGGAGTGGAGTTAGAGGGAGGGGGCTTGTTTCCATGGAAACAGCACCATCATGTTCTTTAGGGCCGTATCATGTGATGTCACACTTTGCAGGCGTGCTGGGCGATCATTTTCACAGGTCTCAACGCTTCAGCCGGCATCATAAATGCATTTTGTCCAGCTTTTATGTGAAGATTTTATTTTAAAGAGCAGTCGTGTTTTAATATTATCATATCATACAGCAAACTGTATTCTGCTAGGCCATGATTAGACACTGTTTCTTATGGGATAGATGGGGTAATAATTTTAATCAGTAGTTTTGAATCTTCACTGGTTCCTCTTTTGTGTTTATTTGCACTCCACAATGTGGTGAGTAGCTGTAGTTATTAATTCTGATATGCGGTAAGCAAATATACTTTATGTATACTTATATTTACTGCTGCTGCTTAAATATGTTATAAATAAAGAGCAAAAATTGTTTTCCAATTAACATTTTTTATTAGCTTCTGTCATCAAAATGAGTTAGTTCACACTTTATTTTAAAGAATTATTTGAGCCAAATAGACTGAACTCTCCTTTCATTGGTTCTTGTTCTGTTCACATTATACTTGTATAACTTCAAAGTGCATTAAAACCAGTTCATCAAAATGTTTGATTTGTTGTATTATAGAACCAGTAATTACAGAAGTTTGCCGTGCAGTACTTGTGTTGTTGTAGTTATTTCTTTTTCAACCCACAAGCTGTTGTTTTGGAGCAACGCTGCGTCACGACCTTTTGAGTTTTTAATGTTTTCCTTTTAATGTTTTCACAATCTTATTTTTAATTAACATTTAAGGCTGTAATTTGCACAATACTGTTGTAGTTCAGCAGAGACGTGGGCCTGATTTAAAGATTTTTATCTAGGAAGAAAGAGTTTTATATTTAACAGTAATTTAACACCAGTGTTCATGCTTAGTCTGAAGTTTAAACAGTTTCTGAATTCTGTCTCTTGTTTTCAGGACGATGAGAAGTTTCTGACTGAGCTCTTTGCACAGTTAACTGATGAAGCCACGGATGATGACAAACGGCACGAACTGGTACCAGAATGATTAATATTAGATGCCATTAACCTTCTGGAAGCAAAAAGTCTTGTTGCTAACATGTCACACCGATATTATCTTTATATCCAGGTAAATTTCCTGAAGGAGTTTTGTGCGTTCTCCCAAACGTTACAGCCACAGAACAGAGACGCCTTCTTCAAACAGCTTTCCAACATGGGAATCCTGCCAGCGCTGGAAGTTATTCTTGTAAGTGCTTTCCAACTTTTTATGTTTTTGTGGCAGATGCAATTTTCTATTTACAGATGTCTGAAGTCAATAACCAACTGCAAACACTGTGTCCTGCGAGAGCCTTGTTTAAGCCTCATTCATTTTCTCCGCTGTTTACTGACGTGTGTGTTTTGTTGTAGGGCATGGACGATGTACAGGTGCGTGGTGCAGCCACTGATATCTTCTCCTACCTGGTGGAGTACAACCCCTCCATGGTGCGCGAGTTTGTCATGCAGGAGTCTCAGCAGAACGATGATGTGAGTTACACCAACCCTCAATCATTCGATCTTGGAGCGATTAGTCAAGCCTGTCTTTAACCATCCGCTTGTCTTTATTCACAGGACATCCTGTTGATCAACCTGATCATCGAACACATGATCTGTGACACAGATCCAGAGTTGGGTGGAGCTGTACAGCTGATGGGTTTGCTCAGGACGCTAGTGGATCCAGAGAACATGCTCGCGACGGCTAATGTGAGACGGGTTTTGATTGAATGTGATGACGCCAGCCTGTGAACAAATAGATGTAAATGTTGCAACTGTCTGATTTCCTGCAGAAAACGGAGAAGAGCGAGTTCCTGAGTTTCTTCTACAAGCATTGCATGCATGTGCTTTCTGCTCCACTGCTGGCCAACACCACAGAAGAAAAACCCAGCAAAGGTAATGCGTCGCATGGATGCATGCATGGTCACAAAACGGTCTAAAATCGGTGCAGCCTGGATATTTGGGTAGATTTTAAAATAATGAAGTATGGCAGCCGTTCCTCAGCTGATGAAAGCAGAGCTGTTTAAAGAGCTCTCTGTGTTTCTCACCGTTGTCTCCTCAGATGATTTCCAGACGTGTCAGCTGCTGGCTCTGATCGTGGAGCTTCTCACCTTCTGTGTGGAACATCACACCTATCACATAAAGAACTACATCATCAACAAAGACGTCCTGCGCAGGGTGCTGGTGCTCACCGCGTCTCAACACGCTTTCCTTGCATTGTGTGAGTGAATAAAGACAGTATCGCATGTATTTATGTCTTTTATGCATCTGTTTAGAAACAACTAGGAAGTCAGCGCTGCCCTGTTGACCGTCATCAGTCATGAATCTGGGGTTCAGTGTGTCTCTTGCTCTGTTTCAGGTGCTTTGCGTTTCATGAGGAAGATCATCGGTCTGAAGGATGAGTTTTATAACAGATACATCATGAAAAACTTCCTGTTTGAGCCGGTGGTCAAAGCTTTCCTGAACAACGGCTCCAGATACAACCTCATCAACTCGGCCATCATTGAGATGTTTGAGTACGTCAGAGTGGTGAGTGTTTATGCTGCCCTCGCCTCAGATTTGCGGCCAAACTCGGTTCCTGTAGCTGCTAGTCCAGGTTAGAAGAACGTGCCTCTTGTGTTTTGATGCTGACCGTGTTTACATGCATCAGACCAGACCGGCTGTGTTTGCTTTGCGTAACTGTGCCCTTGTGTGTGTCAAGGAGGATGTGAAGTCTCTGACGGCTCATATCATAGAGAACTACTGGAAAGCTCTGGAGGATGTTGACTATGTTCAGACCTTTAAGGGACTGAAGCTGCGATACGAGCAGCAGAGAGAGAGGCAGGACAACCCTAAGCTTGACAGGTCAGAGGTCATCAAGGAATCCCATATCATGAATGCTTTTTTTTTTGTTGCTTTGACCCTTTGATGAATGTCAACGGTGTGTCTGTTTCTGTCCAGCATGCGGTCGATCCTGAGGAATCACCGCTTCCGGCGGGATGCGCGCACACTTGAAGATGAGGAGGAGATGTGGTTTAACACGGATGAAGATGACCTGGAGGATGGGGAAGCCGTGGTGCCGCCCTCGGATAAGATGAAGAGCGACGATGACTTGATGGATCCCATCAGCAAGTTCATGGAGAGAAAGAAACGTACGGGCCAACTACTATAACGTCTGCAGTGTGTACTTCAGAGTTGTGGATGGTTTCTATTATAGCGTGACGTTTGTTTCTTTGTCTCCTCTAAGTGAAAGAGTCGGAGGAGAAGGAGGTGTTGGGGAAAGCAAGCCTCTCAGGACGCCAGAGCCCCAGTTTTAAACTCTCCTTCTCCAGCTCTCCTAAAGCCAGTCTGTCCTCCCCCCCAACCGCATCCCTCCATCCTGGTTCTCCTGGTTCTCCAGGTTCTCCAAGCTCGCCCGGGACAGGCGCCCGGAGCTCCCCCCCTACGGCAGCTGTCACCACCCGGGTTAGTCAGCAAGACATAGAGCGAGACTGTATAGATATGTGGGCTTCTACGTGATGTTCAGTCAATTTGATGGCCTACAAAGTCAGATGTTGCTCACTTATTGTCCTTTGTTCTGTTGCAGGGAGGTCTGGTGGGGTTGGTGGACTACCCCGATGATGATGAAGAGGACGAAGATGAGGAAGATGCAGACAGTAAAGAAGAAAGTCCTCCTCTGTCCAAGAAATCCAAGCTGAGCTCCTAAAGATCTCCCTCGGGAGCTTCACCCAGAGACTGCTGCAGAGCTCAGCCTGGAACTCAAAACTGAAATTAAATGAACGATACACAAATGAACGGATAAATGAACGAATGCAGCCCCCACCCCCGCAGGAGTCCATGGGGCACCATGTGAGGATCGGAGGAAGGGAGAGCGAGAGAGAGAGTCGGTCACAGAACGAAGAGTTGCCAAGTGCCAATCTGAGAGCGAGCGAGAGACTCGAAACGGATGGAGAGAATGAAGATAAAACTGTGGTTTGGTCGAATGACAGGATTTAATAAAAAGGAATTTCAGCTAAGCTAACAGTAATGGGGGTTAATAAAGACCTTGCACACACACACACTCACAAAACTGTTGCCCCACGGAGGGTCCCAGGCATGGACCAGGACACACTGCCCCCCCCCCTCTCAGGGAAGGACCTCACATGACCCAGTTGGGCCAGCCAATCCGAAACCACCACTCACCTTTGCTGACTTCATCTCCATTTCTTTCTCTCCTTCCTCTAGCCCTTTTCGTTGCCCTTTCCTGTTGTTTATTTTGTTCTGTTTTGAGTTTGTAGGGCCAGGCGGGACACTAGCGGAGGTCTGGGCTGTCCATTGTTTATGATGTCACCGTGGCTCCGCGGACGTTCTTCCTGTTTCAAAGCCAGCAGTTTCCCTCACTTTTCCCTCATTCTGTTCTCATTTTTTAAATGACACAAGAGACCTGCCTTTAATGTTCAGGACGTTTTCAGCCGCACTTGAACAGGTTTTTAAAACCACAGTGGGGGAGAAAAGTTTTACCCTTTTTTGCCCTTCAAAACTGCAGATGTTTTTGGAAAATTTGTAAGCCCGTCTTGATTAAAGATTGAGTGGAACTCTAGATGTGATCCATGTTTGTCATCTTCATTTTTCTTTCTCATGAGTGTACTTAGTTGTTCAGTATATTTGGGACCATTAAAAGATCTTTGCTGTAGCTGATCTGTGCTGGTTCCCTGTATCATGACGACTGTGTTCTGATATATTATTTGAACTGGGGTTTCCTCACTGAATAATTTTAATCCTCCAATCTTCTTGGTCTGAATACATTAATGGAGAATTCTGTCTGCTAAACAACCTGCACACAAAGATGATAGTTTTTATTTTCTGAATTATTATTTGGCACTTAAAAATGACTTTGTACTTGAAAACACGATGCATTATAAAAATAACTGGTAAATGCTGTTTGGTTTCATGTGCGCTAGAGGGCGCACGTCAACTCATCAAAAAACTAAGGGCTTCAAAAGTAATTCATTTTATTAATAAAGTTCAAAATAACATTTTATTTTATTAACAAACATGAGCTGGGATGCAGAATACATGCCTCGGAGTTTTAAGACTCCATCTATGAAGTCTGACATTCATTTGCACAAATTAAAGCAAATATGCAGTTAAAACAATCCAGATTTTTAGCTTTAACTATAACTATTTAAACTGTTTATTCCACATCACGTGCTTTTTATAGCGTTGCCTGAATGCAATATGTCTCGTTTTTGGAAGGATTGCGCCCAAACGAGCACCAGTCACCTGCTACATCCCTGGAAAACAAACCGACACCACGTGCTTTTTAATGAGAAACGTTACCGTGACCAATCAAGCCGTGAAACTCTCCCGGGAATCAACTCATCTCCGTCCGACGCCGGTCCCGTCCAAGCGCCTGGCAGCAGCTCAGACGGTCGCACCCCGCCAGCATCACCGCACGGGCTGAAGTGAGTGTCTCTCTCGTCGTGTGTGGTGGTCTGTGCGCATTTAAGCGGCGTTTTATGTGTTTGTTTTGGAGATTATCGCTCCGTCCCGTTGGCACGTGGCGGTGCCAATGCGCGCCCAGACTTGAGATGCCAGTGGAGTTTCTACAGATGTGCCCTTTGATATAAAACCACCCAGATTTTGAGCCATTAAGGTCAGATCAGGACGTCTGTTAATAATGCGGACCATCAAGTAAATGTGATGGTTTAACCTATTTGAGAGCTGGTTCAGGTTGTTTGTACTGGTCTGAATGGTGTTAACCTGGTCATCTAATATGGTATTGCTGGTTTAAATTACGCATATTAATATACCCACCACCACTACTGTGCTTTAAAACGTGTTGAGCATTTCACTGGTGTGTTTACATAACAGATGTCATGACCAAATATTTAACATGTTATGGGCCTTAGACGTTATTGTTCAAGTTAACAATAGTTAATATGGGTTATAGTTAATATATTAACAATAGTTAATTCAAGAGTTAATATGGGAAGATCAGATGAACACGAGCTATATGCGATCTTCTGATCTTCTCGTTTGAACAATGGAGGCGCCCAAAGCGCGACGACTGCGCGTCTGACGCGCCGCCCGCAGAAGCTCCCAGCAGATGGCGCGATGTCTACACAAGCAGAAAGTCTTCGTGACGGATCGTATAATCGTTCAGCAGCAATAAAGTCAAGCGAACAGGAAATCCTCAGCGATTCTCGACGAGGTTGTCAAAACAGCCGCACAATGCGCGCTTTCATGTGCGCAACTCGACCCCGACCAACAATCGCTGGTGTTCCCTGCACAAGGTGGCCACTGTGTCGGCCGGGCAGCCTTGTTTGAGCCGGGCCGCTGCTGTGGAGGAGATCAGGGGCACGTTCACCATAGCGTGTCTGTTTGTGTGATTGATCACCGCGTAAAACTGCAGCGTATCCGTTTGGGAACGAGAAGCCACGGGCGCCTTTCCGTTCATGCGTCACGCGCCTCGCGTCTAACGGTGCCCGGTAGCTGCGCGCAGAGGGCAAAAGTTTGAGCATATGGTTGAGATTATGGCTAGAGAAGCTGCTGGTTCACATGACTGAGATTTGTTTAATTTTGACTTTTGCTGATTACTGAACAGGGTTGGGAAGAAAACGTCCTGCGAGTGACTGATCTTTGGAAACACTCACTGAAGCCTTTGTTCAGCGTGCCGTGATCACAAAACGCTTTGTAAACATTTATTCCACATCAAACATTGTAGTTGTTTCCTGCTCTTAGTTTACATCAGTTTTGTTTTACACTTCAGTATTGCCATCATGACGGTGTGTCTTGGTTAGTTAAATGGTTATCCTCTAAACTTCTGCATGTCGTGTTGCTTGGCTGTGTTTGGCACGCTGTTATCATCTGAGCAGTATATAGTATGTATGTGCAGTATGCAAATTTACCATATGTCTAGAATACCTAGATGACCTGCGTTTGCACAACAGGAAAATGTATCCCATAATGCATTGCAAACCACCCACAGTCATAACATAATAGTGTTTAGTCTGAATATAGTGGGCAGCAAAGCTACAGTGTGATCTGCAATGCTAAGCAAACCTACTCTATATAATGTTACCTAAATACATGTTTATTTTGGACCCTTATATATTTATATGGCCAGTTCTGGTGTGTCAGTCTGTATTGGAACAGTGTGAAGGGTCACGACTGTTGCGCTCTCTCTCTCTCTCTCTCTCTCTCTCTCTCTCTCTCTAGGTTGTGTTGTCTGGGCGAGAGATAAGAGAAGCGTGTCAATCTCCGCCGCTGGTTTGTTTGCACCATACGGCTGTCTTGAATCTCTCTGCTTGCTTGCGTTTTTTCTCTGTGCTGTCAGTAGCCTGGGGCCCTCGGTTAGCCTGGGCAAGAGATAAGAGGAGTGTGTCAAACTGTACTGCTGTTTGTACTGTAATGCTTTTAACCACATTCTTATATTGGGGTTGAAAGTAGCGGATTATCTGGTGACGAACCCCAGACCAGCTCTCTCTCATTAGCATATGAGGCATGACATCACGCGGACCTTTGAAATTCTTTCACATCTGAACCTGAAACGTCCTTCACAGAAAAGGTGTCATAATCTGAAGCTACAGTGGGGAACGTTCTCAGAATGTTGGGTAACGTTCCCCCAAAGTTCTCTCAAAAATGTTATTGCAATAACCCTTTTTTAACACTTCTTTCATATATTCATAAAAACATCCTTTTGTTTGTTAGTTAAACAAAAGGATCTTGTTTGTTAAAATGTTTCGCAAACATTACAGACTTGACAAAATGTCTGAATAATATTCTTATAAATAAGCAACAATGTTAATATAACATCTGCAAAACTGGATGTTTTAAACTTTTCTAGAACTAAAAATAATGTTTGTTACTTAAAATGGAACTTCCTGTTACTTGATGGAAATGTTAGGGAAGCGGTCTTATTGGATAAATTTGATTAGCTCTTTAAGGAATGTCACCAGCATCTGTTAAGAGCTATGAAATGTGTGTCTGCATGTGTGTGTGTGTGTGTGTGTGTGTGTCGTCCTCTGTTCATTTTAAAAGCCCTTTGAGTGCATCATAAAACAACAGCATGTGAGATCAGTGTTGTTCTCTGTGCTCTCATATCTGTCTCATAACCCTAAACACACACACACACACACACACACACACACACATACACACGTGATGTTTAAAACAGGCTGTTTGTATTGCTTTGCGTTACGTCATGTTTTTCAGCATCACTGATACAGTGTGATGCAATTCAACAGTAAATATGTGATTTTGTTTCGTAGCAAATACAGCGAACACTGTTTCAATTAATTAGCTGATGGAATGATGAAAAGTTGTTTTGTTGCATTGTTGCCACTCGCAACTCTTGGTTGTTTGAAATGTTTCTCATAGGGACGGTTTGATGTTTGCCTCATTTCAAGCTCAATATCAATAATAAATTGTAAGTAAAAATGTAGTAGCTTTGAGTCCTATATAGTAAAGTTATAGTAAAAGTTTAAATTTAATAATTTTATAATAATTTAAGTGTAAAACCTTAAGGAAGACATTGTAGGCACTTGGTAAACTCCACAGTACATCTTTTTTTTGCACATTTTTTTGGTTAAATCTGTGTAACTTCCTGAAGCTGACTGTAAACGTGTCGATTTATGTGTGAGGGAGAGAACAGAGTAATCGCTGTGAAACAACATCAGGGGTGCACAGATCCGTCTCCTGCCGTCCATAAAGCCCACCGCTCTGATTGTAAAATGGCCTTTCACGAGATGACACAGGAAACGCTTCCCAGCCGATGTTCGGTCATTCCCCAACCACCACAAATCACCGCAGGCCGTTCGCTGCTCTCTGGGTCAGAACCGGTACAGTAACAGCTGCTTTTAGAATTTAGAGCGCCGGTAATATATTCACAGATTTTATGGCTGGTTTAAGATCAGTCATTTGTTGAAATGCAGTTGTCCGCTGTCTGCGTCGGTGGTCGCATGCTGATGGCAGATCAGTGGGGTCTCAGAGGAAGAGCTCTGCTGAAGAACTCATTCATTGTGAGGGTCCGCTTCAGTCCAAAGCCTGTCAGGTCTTCATGCTATTCAAAAACATGTTTAATCGTGGTCTGTTAGCATGACCCGAGGTAAGAACGTGTTGAGCAGCAGAAGAGTCTCGCTTCTCTTCTGCTCGACTGGGTTTCCTCAGGTCGGCACGTCGTAGCATTCTCGTTTTAAAAACCTGTTACAACTGTAATATTATGTTGTTGTTGTTTATAGTTTGATTTATAGAAGTGTTTTCTGACACTCCTTTTTGCTGTGCAAATATCTTCTGTTTATTGTGCCGCTCGGTTTAATTCAGAAAATGATTAAGCTTAGAAAGTTTTTACTTTTTTAATAGTTCATTTAGTTTCTTTATTTATATTACACATTACAAACAAGACTTACTGTAATGAGATGCATTAACAGGTAAACAGAAGTGAACTGTTTTTTTGTTTTTACACAATGGCAGTTTTCAGAAAGCAGCGTCTGATTGGCTGTTAAGTTTCCCATTTTTATAAGGTTTTCCTCAGTTTTCCCGCTGTGGCTCGTAAAGCTGGTGAGGCAGTTAACAGATCTGTGTCCGAGGCACAGGGGCAGAAAAAACACCAACGTGACACACATCATTCCTTATGAATCCGTAAATGTGATGTACGATCCGTGAATGTGATGCATGTCTCTGTTTGTGGGAATCACATCTGCTGATATTGTTGTTTATTTGTACAAATGAATTTTCACATTCATATATTAATATTCATAGTATTACAATCAGTCTAAAGCGCCGTTGTTTACAGAAATATTCTGATAAACAGAAATCTTAATGCATTATTGTTCAGTAAGGACCTTTGTAACTCAAAACATTGTGCTGAAAGGTTGTATTGCACATTATGCAAAAAATCAAGCTCAATTAAACAATATTGAAGTTCTTTAATTTTTCTCTTGCTCTTCGTTTTAGCAGCTTAAGCGTCAATCGGACCCGATCAAAACATCAATGATGAGGGATGAGCTGTTTTCTGAAGGCGGTTCCATCCAGTGACCGGATTAACCGGAACTCTATGCCCACTTTCAAAGGTGAAAGTTCACTGCTATGATGAGACCTCGAAACAGGAGCATCAATGGCCACAAAAGACTGCCTGGTCAAAAATTCAATGACATCCAAATGCAATCCGTTAAGGTCAGGGTTGAGATTTAGAAACTGATGTAGCGGCGGATCCGGGTCAGAGGTGACGCTGAGGTCACATGCTCTGTGCTCGGTCATGTGTGAGGCTTTGAGTCGTGTTACACTGTGTTTGGTGACATTACACAAGGATTCGCTCGCTTGTGTCACGCAGACAATGGGCAGAAAAGGGGGGCGTGGTGAACATCAGATGTGTTTGGAAAACAGACTTTCGGTTTGGCTGAAAAATGACTTGATGCTTTCTGTAGATACAGCAGGGCCTCTAACCAGGAACATTCTCAGAACGTTGGCTAACGTTCCCTAAATATTCTCTCAGTTATTAAAAACGTTGATAACTTCAGAATAACGTGCATAATGTACACTGGAACAACGTTACTAGAACTTTTAATGTTTTTGTTACTTAGGAAAATGTTTGTCAGAACAAGTTCTAAGTCTCATGAATTAGCATAAATGCACAACATAATGATCGATTGACAGCATGTATTTACCTAATCATTCTATTTCTTCTGTTATAGTCAAATGAGATCTTGTTAGTTCACTGAAATGATGTTTGTAATATAAGTGCTGGAGTGTGTGAGAGTGTGTAAGAGATGTTCCTGTAGCAGGTGCTGAGCAGAGGTCACACAGATGTCCTCTCAGCCTGGAGGTCAAAATGAACAGACTGAGGTACAGCCTCCAGCCTGCTGAGAAGGCGAAATTCTAGCACAGTCTCTATCTGCATTGATCAGCCACACATTAGATCATTAGATAGCATTAGGTTACACACACACACACAAACACACACACACATTCACTCTGCTGTAGAAATGCCTCACACAGGTACCAAAGTGGATTTAAAAGCCTGCTAATACACTCATCATCTCTTATTTTAGCTTCTGTCTTGGCGAATTTGAATGTATGTGTGACGTATGATGGTGAAAGTTCACGCTCACGGATGAAAGCCATGAAAAGAGTGACTATATAAACACTGAAAGAGAAAAGAGAGAGCAGGGGATGTTTAGAATAACACGCTGCCATACTATGCGTACTATTTTTACAGTATGCAGTATGTGTACTACACACAGCATCTATGTAGAAATATGGTCAAACATGGCTGTGTTACAATCGTGTGTTTGGAAAAAAATAGTTTTGCTTATGATTTTCTGTTTTAATGTTATTGCAAAAGTTCTAGAAACGTTTAAAATGTATTTAGTTGTTTTAACATTATTGCTTGGTTATGTGAAGGTTGTTTAAACTTTTTTTCAGTCAACATTTAAGTGTAAACCTAAGAATACAGTTTTCGATATGTAAATATATATTTAATAAGTGTAGAGTAACTTTTTAAATGAGAACTTTTGGAAAACGTTATCCAGCGTTCTGAGAACGTTCCCTGTTGGCTGGGCAGCGCTCCAGTTTTGGATGTGCAGCACAAGCGGTGTTTGTTTTACCCCGTAGCCCCGCTCGGTCACCGAATCTCCACAGTGGAGTAAGTAATAAATATCTTTTGTGGGAGATAAAGAGAGAGAGAGAGAGAGAGAGATGATTGTGCTCAGATGTGCCATGTGTGAGTCGAGAGGATGAAGGAATTGAACCTTTCCACACTTACTCTTTTCATCCCTTTATTCTCGGAGGCACATGTATATTTTGGGGAGCCGTGAGTGGTGTGTTTTCTCTCAGTAGGGATAATGCTAGTCATTAATCATCGCGTCCCCCCGCTTTGAAATGTCACCGGGATCCGCTGCGCTCAGCGCCCGCTACCATTCACCCGCTCCGTTAACCGTGCGCTACGGCGGGCCGCCCGCTGTTTCACACGCCTGGAGCTGAGCCAGCCGACCGGGATATTTTTAATTCCGTTTCCCGTTACCTCAACGACCAGGAATGTTCTCCCACCTACAGCGTCTGTTGGCCATTACTTTTATTTGAAATTCAGATATATATTTGCTCATCAGAAACACATGCAGGCAGGAATACACACGAGGCACAAACACACAGTCGCAATGAGAAACATCTTGGTGTCTGTATCTTTAGCGCACTGGTAAATTGCCCCGAGGTGTGTGTGTGTTACAGGAAATACCTGCCTGTACATATGAAGCTAGTTTTTATTACCCCGGTTTTTGATCTATATGCCCGTACATGACCTCTGGTATGAAGCACTGCGCTGTGAAGATGTTTGGACGTGAACCAAAGAGATTTTAACCCACAAGGAGAGGCTGAGAACCAGCAGAGTTCATTCATTACGACTTTGAGTTGTAAGAACGTTTTCATTAGTCATTTTAAAACCTTCACTTTCTTTAAAAGTTCTAGGATTGTTCAAAATCTCCATTTTTTTTTAGATGTTACTGTTCAATTATAAGAATATTTGTTTATTTTAGATCTTAAATTGTACAACTTTTTAAAAAATGACACTAACTTCTTAAATAAACTTTTTTATCTTAACTTTTTTTAAACAAAACAACTGTAAAACCTTTAAAAAATGTTTTTTTAATAATGTAAAAGTACTTTTCTGATAACTGTGACAGAACTTTAGAGAACATTATCAAACGTTCGGAGAACGTTCCCTGTTAGCTGGGATAGCCTCTGCTCACACACAATACTCCCATTTACACAAAGTCAAAGAGGCTGTGATGTTGGAGTGATGTGTGTGTGTGTGTGTGGCGTCTGTGGACCTCATAAAGCCCTCGTGCTCACAGGGGTCATGTTATTTCTGAACTGGAAGTGCTTCACACCATAAATACGCCCCTGGGAAACGGGAATTTAAGGAACTGAAATGTGCTTTTGAGGTAACGCGTAATTTACACACCAAACATTCCCTGTGACTTAAGAGGCAAAATGTGGACGTAATGGCCACAGGCTGCCTCGTTTATCCTCTCGGTTCAGAATAGAAATTCAAACAGCATGAACAGAACAAACCTGCCCATTTTCCTCCTGGACCCAATCTTAGAGAGTTTGGGGAGAAACTCGTGTGATCAAAAGCATTGGAAATCGGTTCCAGGGCAGGATATACCCTAAACTTGTTCTCAGATTTAGATGGAAAAGGTGGAGGAAAACTGCCCTTCTCTGTGTGCTTTGGGGGGATCTCATAGTTTTTGTGGTAACGCTACATTCCAGAGCAGCCCTGACAGTTGGGGTGGTCTTAGTGAATGTTTGTACATCTTTGTGTAGTTCTCTTCCTCACTGGCCTACTGCTGAAATATCTTCAACATAGAGACTGCAGTCCTATTGGAACAGAGTTTATGTTTAACCTCATAAACTCATTTTAATGTGATGATTTGCAGTTAAAGCTGCAATCTGTAACTTTCACCTCTCTGTCGCCATCTGCGTTTGAAACATACAATTGCAGGTAACTTTCTTTATGCATGTTGATGTCAAACTGACAGTTCCCAGGAAATCAATTTACAGATCATTATTAATATAAACTTACTGTTGTAAATGAATGTAAAGTAGGGAGACTGTTGTAGTTCTATTGCGTGTTCATCTGAAATGCATATCATCAGATTAAGCTGTTGCCAATTTATAGTGAGCCATAGTTTATTATGAGAACAAGCAGGGCTTTGATTGGCCGACAGCTCTGTTCAATAATTAGGATTGGTTTAACAAAGCGCCCACTCCTCCCCCTGTTTTACATATGTACTTATTATTTAAATCGTCCATGTCTTATGCAGATAAATGGTGCCATTGTAGGAGAGAGTTGGCGAGTTTCGCGCCTGTGTTAAAGCAGACGAGGCTTTATCTTCTCTGACTGCACAAAAACAAAACGCGTTAAGCGATGGGAGGAGGAATCTGCCAATTAGAATCTATAGCCGTGTAGAGCGCCGGCTGCTGATTGGCTAATTGGGTGTTTAAACAGAGAGCTCTGAGATGCAGATCTCAGTTCTTTATGTGCCGCTTCAGCCTCAGACATTAGCATCAAACTCTGTCCTTTGTGGCTTGATTTATGGATTATTGTGGGTTTGTGTTTATCCTTTTTTTTTAATCACACACACACACACACACACACACACACACATGCACCTTTTTTCCCAGTAACACACAAACACACTTAATGTACGGTGACTTTGGTTAGATGGTGCCCAGGGAACAGACATTCTCAGAATGTTTGCTAATGTTCTCTCAAAGTTATGAAAAACATTTTTGCAGTAGTAGCGTTATTGCAACATCTAAACATGGAGGTTTTGAAAGTGTGAACTTTCAACTTAATGTTTTTTGGTTGATTGATAAGAACCGTATGGAAACGTTCATGCAACCTAAAATTGTTAGCTGGGGCTGTGTGAGAGCTGCTGTGTGTTATATTGTTGTCATTTAACAGCATTAACTGCTGAGACTGTGTAAGTTTTTTCTGATGAGAGCTCATTATCATGACAGTTTCTGTAGGGCATGAAACGTTAGCTATCGTGTGAGCTTCTGTGTAATTATTCCTCTGTGCAGTGATGTAACATTTCTGAGGCATTACATCAAATAATGATGATAAAAGGTGGATCAGGATTATGAAATGATGAAATGGGGTGTTTGTAGCACAAGAGCGATTACATGCAGTAAATCAGAGATATTACGAGATTACATAAATGTTCTGATGAGATCACTGATAGTGTGTGTGTGAGAGAGAGAGACTTTGTGCCCAAAAATGAGACGCATCTGAACAAAAACCTTGTGTTGAGTACATGCTTACTTTTTAAATACCAAAATATTGGAAATGTATTTTTTTAACTATATAAATGCTAAAATGTTTTGTTAGTGTTAAGAGTGTGGACTAGTGGGTTAGAAGTAAATCATACTGTTTGTAACTAGCTGGGTAAAAGCAATAGAATTTCCACATTTAGATAGATTAGTAAATGTGTGTGTGTTTGTGTGGCTGTTTCATTTCTCTCTGTCAGCATGCACTCGCTCACCCCGGCTATAAATAATACATTTGCATTCTGATGCATTTATTATGTATGTCTGTGGCATGTTTGCGAGGGGTGAAAGAGTTTCTTACAGCTGTGATGGAGTGAGACTGAGTTGGCTAAGCATGTGTGTGTTTGTCATCACCTACCTAGCTAACAGTTTAGCCAGTTAAATGTTTCATTTTTAACGTTGTCATTTAATCACTGTCTTGTTATTTCAAACCTGTGTGAGCTTTTCTTCTGTGAAACACGATGAGAAATGTTGAAGAATGTTGACGCTGCTCGTCTTTCAACACAATGAAAGTGAATTTGGATGGAGACTCCACAGATAAAAAGAAAGTCAAAGTATAAAGGTGAGCAAATGACAGAACGTTCATTTCTGCCCGCGCCACCCCTTTAAATTTGAAGACGTGCGTTATTCGTTCCATGAGCGGCCCATGCTAGAGCAGAAACTATAATAGTGAGGGAAGAGGAGGGAAAAACTGAAAGAATCCACCATTGAAGAAAAATGAAAAGGGGGCGATGAAAAGAAAGAGTTTTTAAAAAGTGCAAAAACTCTGTTCTAAGGGATTTCTGTGCTTTATATTGAGATCTGATGGCTTTTGACAATAGTGCCCCCCTTCTTTCCCTATCCAGATGCCTCTGCCCTTGGGGGGAAATTTGGGGGCCCACGGTGCTCCGCTCCTGGGAACTGCTGTGGGTGATTGGACCCCCGCCTCACCCACCTACGACGCTCACCAGAACAGAGCTCTGTGTGAGGGGCAGGGGCGAGGGGAACGACCCCAGGGCCCCTAATAAGCACCAGCAGCCGTGGAGCCACTGAAGAGGCTGAAATCCAGCAACAATGATTGTGTAATGATATGGAAATGACAGCAGAACCTGAGCTCAGCTCCCAAACGGCAGCGTTATGAGCGAGAAGTTGTCCAAACACATTAGTTTCTGTTCATTCTGCTCTGCATGCATCTCTCATCTTCTCTTCTACATATAATCTATTACTTATATCATGCAAAGTGGATTGACTTCACAACTCATCAGAAAGTGGATTGATTTAATGACTGCGTTTTCATAATTTGAAATAAATATTCAATATTTACATGCAGAATAACATAGTTTGTTATTCATTGACTGAGGCTGGCAGTAGATAGCTTCATGCCATTTTATTAATCGGCCAATCAGGCATTGTTATGATTTTATGATTTATGATTGACAACAAAAAGAAGAGTTTTTTTTCTCATACTTAAAGTCACTTACTGTACATGGAAATAATATAAGTGGCATCAAACATAAATGCATCATGTATACATACACACCTGTATACAATAACTGAACAGCAACACACTAAACAAATGAGGGCTGGAAATACTGTAAAAAAAGATTTACAGTACAAAATACTGTACAATTATTCATCATGACTGATATATTCCCTGATTCAGTCACTTAACTTCTTCTGAACCGACTGATTTGACAATATATGTATGTGAACGATGTTTGTGTGTTTGAGAGATCAGCTCTGGCGTGTGATTGGACAGTGAAATTACTCTAGCTCTGTTGGGCCTCTTATCATGTACAGCACACAAATTACTCAAAGCAGCATCCATCTGCCGCACAAATAGAGCTCCAGTCCGGACCGGCAGTCTGGCATTGTTCTCACGTCCCACCCGGTCATCCACGGCCCCTCCCGGGTGTTATTCATGTGCACACCCGTCACTGGCCATTCACTTAAACCCGAAACATTTCCATGGGCACAATGGCTTCAAACATGGCCCTGACAAAGGAAAGGATTTTTGCCTTTCTATTCTTTTCCTCCTCAGTGTTTTTCACTTTTCTTCGACACATTGTGTTCTTTAATTGGTTGTGCTTGGTAATTTTGTCTCTTGTCTTGTCCCATACCGAGCGATTGTGCGGCGACGGACGTTTGCTTTGACTGAATCGGACAGGAGCTCGCTCCCTCCCGTACGCCGGGAGCCGTTTACCTTTGTGAGGTACGCGGAGCGCCGCTCGGCCTCCGTGTGTGGTAAGGTTTGGGAATTCTGCATGGATGTCGTGGGAATGCTGAGGGAACGTTCCTCGCTCACCGCTGCTGAAAGAACCCAAGCATGATGTTTTCAATGAATTCATATCTCCGGTCTTGCTTGTGATTAATGATTCTTGCCGCTTTGGTAGTGGAGCCATTGAAAAGCCCAGCAGTCAGTCTGTACTGTACATTTTCTTTGTTGCGGGAAACCCTGTGTGTGTCCTAACATGCTTTTTTATGAAGTTCATACTGTAGGCCAGTTTTTTTCAGGTTTAGGGGTAAGAGCCCACGATGTGAGCGCAGAGCCAGGGAGAGAGAGAGAGAGAGAATAATAACAAAGGAAAAAGACTGAGGCTTTGTCTATACACAAGAGAAAGTGTGTGGATGTGTGTTTGAATGCATGTGTGTGCATTTGAGAGTCACCCCCCCCACACACACAGACAGAGAGAGAGAGAGAGAGAGATGGTATTATTACCTGGAGTCAGACATAAGCTCATCTCAGCCAATCCTGTAGTGCCACTTTATTGTACAGCGCTGTGCTTGTGTAACACACTTCTGCTAGGAGCTAAGGCTCTTTGTTCACTGTACCTGGGATACTGCAGCCTGCTAGCCAGCCTTTGTTTTACGACACCACACACCTCCTCCAACCTGTTAAAAGTCTTGCCTTTGAATCAATTTCTGTCTGAGCAAACCTTCAAAATCCCTTTTATCGGGGTCATCTAATGTATCCAGGCTGCTTCAGTTATATTAGCAAATATAAAAAATAAACCAAATAATGTATAGATGTTTCCACGAAGTATGTCATAAGGTTACTGGTGGTGTATGTAACCCCCACAACTAAAAATGAACTAATTATTATTGTAACTTTTCATTATGGGTAATTTTTCATGATCTGACTTGAGTTTGTGTAGCTTGGTTAGTGATTTGTATTGAGTCTTATGTTTATATACTGCTATAAATCATCAGGCATTTATATGTTCTTCTGTGGGACTGTCTGCTTGCATCTCTGGCAGGACACATTTGTTATTGTATAATCTAAGGGAGACATCTAAAGCCATTTAATTGAAATCATTTATTTGGCATCATTTTTGGCAACCCTGAAGACATACATTCGTCATACTGACAGACCATTTAAAGATCCTGCATGTATCTATTGTCCTTAAATATATTTACTAGCTAGACGCACAAGTAAGTTTTTCCGCAAGGATCTGTCCATAAAAATGAACAACTGCGCGTCTGCGTTTCAGCCGCTGCCTGCGGACGACAGTCGGGAAAATCGGCCTTTATTTATCCAGCGCGAGCAGAATGTAAATGTATAAACCTGCTGCGTACGAAGCATTTCAGCCAGTATGTGTTTCATGTGTCCTTGTAAACCCTGCAGACCCCCGCCTCTCTCTCCTTCTCTCCCTCCCTCCCTCCCTCTCTCCCCGTCTGTCGCTTGCATAATGGCAGGAGCGCGTGCGCGCGCGCGAGGCTACACGTATAGTGAACAGGGATGATCTCACTGTACGGCTCGTTGCTGAAAAGCCGCCAGGATTTCATCATCCTGCTCCCGTCTGTTTTTGCGCTCGACCGCTATAGGATGCGCAATACCAGCGTCTGCCTCACAGGGGTGCCATAGACCAATGATCGCTCCATTGCGCACAAAGCGTGCCACAATAACGCACCGCCGTTTCCCCGCATTCCCTTTATTGAAACAGACTGGCACCAGCTAAAAGTGCCAGACTGACTTAGACAGACAGACAGACAGACAGACAGAGCAACGCAATGTCAGGAAGAAAGGGAGGGACTGCAGGGCTACAGATATTATGACAGACATGTGGGGACTGCAGAGAAATGATACTGGAGACATTATACAGAATACTGGAGTCTTTCTGCACCACTGCCCAGTCAGTCTATAACTACTGATGCAGGACAAATTCAAGTGCCCTTCATAGACAATGAAGCAAATATTTAGTGACTGCAACGACTACTGGTAGAAAACCAGTTAGGAATGTCTTAATAAATGCAGATGTATTCATGCTCACAGGACATCAGTGGGAATCTGCCTGGGTTTCTCGGTTTCTTTGCATTCCTGCCACCGCATGCTGCATGTGGATGCATTTTTTAAGGGATGCAGCAGCCTGAAAGGGGCGTGTTCAGATGGGCTGCGTCAGCATTCGTCTGGTGTCTGCTGAGCGTGAATCTGTACACACACACACACACACACACCTCAGTCTCAGTGTATGTGTCCCCTTTCAAGGTCGTACTGCCCTCCCATCTGAATTATCCCAGGAAACAGGGATCGTTCTCAGAATGTTGGCTAACGTTCTTTAAAAGTTCTCTTGAAGTTCTAAAAATACATTAGTACAATGCTAATGTTACCTGTCACATATCATTAACATCATTCTTAAGTTGCTACAGAATAAAAATGTTTGAGAAACGTTCTCTTCAGTTTTGTATACGTCTTAAAACTGGACATTTTGATCCTTCCTAGAACATTCAAAACACATTTTAATATTTTTGTCTGCAGTGTTATTTGAGGCATGCTGGGATACCATGGCAGAAATTCATGTATGAGATTTGGTTCATTGGCTCTGTTCTGATTGGATAGTCACGCTTGTGCTGTTTTGATGTGAGAGTACATGACATCTTCCATCATGGCTGTAAGAAACATATGAACAGAAAGCTCACAGGATTGTGGAATCGGGAGCTAGTTAGTTAGTGTCGCCGCTGAAGGTTTATGTTCTTTAAAACACGTGTTGTATGCGGATCTGAGGTTTTCTCTCCTCTTGACCTGAACATGCAACATTTTGACCTGTCACACTGTCTGGCAGGAGCGGCCCATAAACCAGCGGGGGTCCGAGAAACCCCTCACGTCTCTGCACACTTCATGACTTTATTAGAGGAACAGGAAAAAAACAAAGATCACGAGAGGAACCATCGATCTTTAGGAGGCCACAGGTCCACGTTTGGGGAACGTAAAACACACACACACAATTACCACCACGTTCAGCTCCTACTCACACCTGGTTCAGTGATTCCAGCCCTGACTAATCTGTCAGCCAAACCCCTGCACCCAACAAACATCTCATCATCTCCACACAAGTGTCATTCTGAAATCCCTGAAGTCATTAACAAATAATTAATCAGCAGCCCCCTGAGGGGGTGGATTAAGACCCTCTACAGCCCTGTTTTGTTGCACTCTTGGGAAGGGGAAACTGGAGGCAAAGATTTAGAAACCATGTCGGGGATTTTTTCCTAAGCTGTTAAATGCTGAAATCATTACATGTTTTGTTCATGAGCTCATTTTAAGGACACGGTTTGATTTATGCAAATATCACACGTTCTGTTTCCTCAGAATAATTGAACTATCACAGACCTGCTGTATCAAAATTGCTGTGAAAAAAGCTGTTTGAAATAATTAGAAATATCTGTTTATCAAGCTACGTTTAACAGCTGCTCACACTGTACAATCGCAGTAACACCTGTGAATCTTGCAGAATACCAAAAATGAGTTTTCTAGACATTGTGTTAACGTTAACGCTTGCTCAGAAGAACATTATTCAAACATTTTTTAATTTCTGTAATGTTTTTTAAACGTAACAACTCAAGAATAAAGTTTAAAAAGTTACTGCAAGAATGTTTATGTAACTTCATGAGAATTTTACGAGAACGTTAGCCAGCGTTCTGCAAACGTTCCCTGTTATCTGGGTACGAGGGTTCAAAGACATAAATGATTTAATTCAGAAAACGCTGTGAGTTAATATTTAAACAATTTCCTAATTAGACACATTATTTAAATGAGGCAGAAAAGCGGCAGTAAAGGATCATTAAAGTTTACAAGTGACTCTTAAAGCTGGAGGTCGTAAACACACAGACACACCGACAGACTTTAGGGTCATCAGAGTCACCCTTGACCTCTGGCTCCTCGCATATGTTGAAAAAGCCATTAGCTCCACATATCTCTCTCTCTCTCTCTCTCTCTCTCTCTCTGTCTGTCTGTCTGTCTGTCTCACACACACACACACGGCTGAAGACACTGTCCTTGTCTGCTTGTCTTGTGCCCAGCATTGTCTCCCACCAATGACCTTGTTCTGCATGACCTTGACTCCACCCAGTTGTCATGCCAACGTGAGTGACATCATCAAACGGTTGGATTACAAAGTTTCAGCAGCTGTTCTCCTTAAACCCTTTAACCTCCCATCATCCTTTTCTTCCCTCTTTCCTCAAGCGCTTTTGTTGGATTTTGATAGTGGAGATTGTGTCAGATGACGTCCCACTAATTCGCCCATAAATCATTTGTTTCTGTTTCACACACACACACACACACACACACACACACACACACACACACACACACATTCATTCAGATACAGGTGTGTGTGTGTTGTGTTGTCAGGCTCTGAGCTGTGATTACATTGAGGACTGACCCTGGTCTTGTGGTGATATCAGTGTTCTAATGAACGCTAATGCATTAGATGGCTGACAAAGTGAGCACCAGGGATCTTTTGTGTTGATGTCACCTCCGTCATGATGAAGAGATGTGTGTGTGTATGTGTGCGGTGTGTGTGTGTGTGTGTGTGTGTGTGTTGTGCCCAAAGCTATACGGCCAAAACAATCTATCAAGAGACAAAAGAATAAACAGCACAAAGATCATTCCAGGAATAGATGGAGATTTAAAAAAATGTGCTTGGCTATGCTAATTCTCAGCACTGTAATTGCTCTGACGAGGCATTGGAGAGTCTGTTTTCTTTGTCTGTGGCTGTGCTTTGTGTATTTCTTTGTTCGTCCCCATTGTTGCATATGTTTCCATTAGCAACTGAACAGCTTTACTCACGCCCTGTTTTGTCACTGTACGTAACCCAAACAGAAGTCATATCTTGTTTAGCACCTATGAGACAAACAGAATATTTGCATAAAAATAACATGTACAGAATAACATTTAAATGGGGGAAGAAGATTTTACATGCAACACAAATTATTATTTGTATCTTTGGAAATGATGTTACATGATTTTAAGACAAAATAATGTTTGTCTACAACATTGGGAAATTCATGTGTTTAAATTGTACAGCGATTGCTCACCGATGCTGAGGGACACCAAAACGCTCACTATGAAAATGGGTTACGTGCAATTTCAGCTTTGTGGGAAAAATCATGCACTGATTTTGCCTTTTTGTTATTGTATTTCTGTAATCTAACTACAAAAATAACTATATTTTTAAAGATATAAATATATTTATGTGAGATATTTTAATCTTTGTTGGCACTCTGATGGTCTAACAGCTGACCCTGGTCCTCACAGGTACAGATGTAGACACACACACACACACACACACACACCATCATCAGTTGCTCTGCTGCTGGGGGTCTTTGCGTTACAGTTGCTGTAGCGGGTTCTCAGTGGAGAATCATCTCAAACGCAGTGAATCAGTGTTTGGTGAGGACGTCACATTAACTGATCAAAGACTTCTAATTTTGGATTTTTGAAATTTGTCTCAGATGGCAAAATGGTGGTTAAAATGGCACACATGTGTAGCGGGTTTTACTCCCCGCGCTGCGTCTCGTCCGCAGCGGTTTTAGGGGGACGCAGAAGTGGGCGTTTGTGAAAATAAAACCTTGGGCTGAACTGTTTAAAGATGTTTAAGGTGAGGCCCGGGGGCTTTGGGTTAAATGGATTCATCTTTGCTAATGATGAGCGAGGCCTCGTATGCATATTTTAAGAGTTTGACAGAGGAACTGGTCAAGTGGCAAACATTTGCTCTGGGTTCCTATGGAAACACTTAAATGAGCGGCAATTAACAACCTAGATTTGAAAATTGGGAAAACTGTGGGAATGGTGCAAAAATCTTGTGATTATCATGTGATTTCTTTAGATTTTGGGATATTTTATGTTTTGATGTCTCTTCACAGAATTAATTTTTATTCTGATGTTGGTACTATAACTCAACAGAGAGTCTAGTGAATGAAACAGCAAATAAAGAGACACTCTTTATTTGAGCGTGTGTGAGTCAGTGTAATGCTCTCTTTATTGCGGTAAGGCATGCCAGCACAAACGCTGTCTTAAATGTATGTTTTTTTATTGTTTACAAAACTTTTTGGCCTCTTGTTTGTGGCCTTGCTTGTGTGATGTATTGCTTCAATATATAATGCTGTGATGTGGTTTGTTGGCAAACTCACTGCGGTTAAAAAAAGCTGTATTTTAAGAAACGTCTCTGAGTCACCTTGTATTTTAAGAGCCCCTCTACACTTTACAGCAGCTGTTCCTTATAGATCCGGTACCACACACACACACATGCACACAAACATCCCATCCACGAAACTGATCTGCCATCCTGGGCAATCTGCCATTTTCATCCCCCCACCCAGTACCATCTTAGAACACACACACACACACACACACACACACACACACACACACACACACACACAACCAAAACCAACATAACATTCCACTGTGCCAATGTTTAGCTTAAATCTCATAATACGACCCTCAGCTGTCCAAGAAAAGAAAGATGGTTTTCCTCTGCTAAAACCACACACTTCAGTCTTCTCCTCTTTTACTCTTTTTCTTTTCATGCTGTATTTGCTCTCCTTTCTTTGTTTTAATTGTTTAAGAAAGACTCTTTTGGTTAAAGTCTTTCTCTCATTCTGTTCTTACCTCTCTTCTTTGAAATCTAATAGACACTCATGTCATTTGTTTAAGACCACACACACCCAGACATTGCTAATATAAATGGACACAATTAACATATAAGCCTTTCTTAGTCTGGTATTTTGAGGAGTCTGCAGCACAGACACAAACTAATGATGTTTTGTGTGTTATTTATCATTGGTGTAGTTTTGGACTGTTTTAGCCTTTTTATCCTGTTTTAGACGCTAATTCACCAGTATGGACTAGTGAACAAAGGAATGCTTACTGTTTTTGAATATGTATATACCCAAAATACCTTTATAATACAACCATTTAATCCCATAAGATTTAGTTCAGTGTAAATAAGTCACTAAATTTATTTGGGATTAATTTTATTGTGTTTTAGTTTAATGAAAGAGACTCTCAGGAGTCAGGCAATGACCTTTGAGAGATTCCTATTATATAATTATTATAATTAAGATGATATCATTTGGCACATGATCTGTTCTTTGGGTTTTGTCATGTGTAGTTAAGTTTATAAGTTCTTCTGTTGCTGTTATTAGTCATTCAGAATTGAGTGTTTAAGATCGTATTAAACTGACAGGACGTGGCATGTACGGTTGTTTACACACTTTATATTAGCATTACATTTTAATCTCTCTTTATTATTAGACTGGAATATGTTTTATGAGTCCCAGCAACTAGATTTAGCTTGTTTTGCTTCCAAACTCAACCGACCGTTAATAAATCACTTGAAAGAAAGAGAGACAGTTGGTTAAACATTTTGTTGTTTGATGGACCAATGCAATGAACGGACAAACATTTAATAGTCCTGCACTATTCATAGAAGATATATATTTATAGAAATATTTTAGACAGCTTTATTTAGTGTTTGCTGTTGGTTTGTTTAAAGCTCTGATTTCTGGAGTCCTTGTAGTACCTCCACAGACCCCCAGGGGGCCGATGAACAGGTACAGGTATTGATGAAATCTCACGGCTTCAGTTATGCGCTCTGTGTTTGATCTTAGATGTATGAAGATGTATGAAGTTCATGGGAATCTCCACTTTATCCTGTATTGACGGCCGGCAGGTGTGGATGTTTATAAACGAACACTTAATCCGGTGAATCAGTCTGTAATTGTACATGCTGGCCTGTGAGAAGATCTGATGTAACACAAAGAGTGGAAGAGGGAGGAGAGAGAGTTTTGTGATGGGGAAACCCGTGCTGAATACATCAACAGAAGAAAGACTCTGTGGTTCTGCTGGAGCCCGGAGCAGCGCTGTTAGACCATCTTCAAAGCACACGGCTAACAGAACCCAAAAACAGATAACACCATCCACACACAGCCAACTCTATTTCTGTAATGTAACACCCTCACACACACACACACACACACACACACACACACTGAGTGTATCTGTGTTTGGAGGTCAAACAGTCTAGCATCTGTTGCCACACACTATAATATAAATTCCTAAGCCTTCTCAATGGCTATTCACTTCTTATCACTTAACCAAACACACACACACACACAGTTTTTGGGGCGCTTGATGTGAAATAAGGTGTCTAGTGTTTTGATGCAGTGGAAGAGAAAAGGGAGAGAGTTTGAAGCTCGTCTCGTCTTTGTTTCAGGATGTGCCTGATTCTGACATTGCAGGTCAAAGGTCAGTCAACGCCTCCTGTGTTCGGTGTCACACTGATTTGGAGAGCACACACACACACACACACACACACACACACACACGCACATGCCTGTCGCAACACACTTTTAAAGCCATCACTTTCTCACACGGTAGAACACATTCTTACTGATTTCCTTCCCTGCACACACGCGCGCACACACACATACGCACACACACACGCACACACACTGTGTATGTGATTGTAAACATTCACTGCTTTTCAAAAGAAACATTTATTTGTTTCCATGTGAAACTTTTTAATGAGGAAACAATTTTTGACAGTCTTCAGAAACTATAAGCTACACATTTATCACGCAGAAGACATAAAATTAGTAGTTCACCAGAATGCCCAGTAGCAGAGACCCAGTTAAAACTGGGACAGGCCCACACACACATACATCTAACATGTAATCTCTGTGGGAACGCTAACATATATCAAAAATGGTCAGACTCAGCGCTGGCTAAATATAGTGCTGTGTGGTAAGTAGGTCTCGGTGTCTTATCTCACTGTCTCTTTCTCTGTCTCTCTTTCTCCATCACTCCCTTCTGTTTTAATCTTTTATGGTTTGCAGGGTCAGTCGGTACACATGGTTTCCATGGTAACCGTTGCATGCATAAACATCAGGTGAACGTGCCATCCGTGTTCCCAGGTCACAATTTTTAGGTTGTAAAAACATTTCCCCACGTTACAAAAGTGTTAAAGATTTTATGTCCTGTTTTTTGACGCTGTATTAACATTATTGCTCGCTCATTTTGATCCTGTAACATATTTTAAATGTTCCACTAACAACTTGAGAATAATGTTTTTGATATCATATATAATGTTTCTGAAAGCATGAGTTTGATATATTTGAGAGATCTTTAGAGATGTTAGCCAACATTCTGAGAACGTTTCCTGTTAGTTTCCAGTGGGTTAAGACACCAAGGCTGTGATTGGTTGAGAAGAGGGTCAGGTGACTACACATAATTAATTATGATGTTGGTCATACTAAATTTAAAGCATTTCTAATCTCAGTCATTTTTCATTTGCATGCATGTTATAACTTCAATTTTGTGGTTATAAAGCAGAAATCTTTTTCTTAATAGATGCATTAGAGTCTAAATACAGACACGCTGGCGCCAGGCTCTTATTTTTAAACTTCTGCTTATTGCTATTTATACTGTTTTTGCTTTAAAAAGAAAAAACAAATGATGTAGCAAAGATTAGCATTCTTAAGTTATTTGATTGTATAGACAGTTGCAACAATAGCGCTGGATCTGCATCCACAAAACACTGTTGGTTTTGTTCTTTAATAAGGTGAAACGTTAACGCAAGCCATTGAGTTTTAAACATCGAACCAGCCGGAGGCATTTTTCTGTGTCTGAGAGTTTGTCTGCATCTCTTGAGTACAGAAATCCCTGGGCAGAAATACACAAAAGGATGTTAAAAAATATCTGAAAATAATGAGAAAAAATTTGTAGACGGATGAACAGCATCGTGAAATTCCTGAAGGGAACGAAGAGACAAAGCTAAACAGATCGACTTAACATCCACCTGAACACGGAGAGGTGATTGAAGGGTGACAGTTTGGGAATTCCTCTGGGAAGCGCAGATCAAAGCTGACTGGATAAAAGCGAGGCAGGTTGCTTTAGTTGTGTCTGTAACAGGAAACATTTCCTCCAGGGGTCGTTCAGGAGAAGCCAGATGCTAAAATCTTCGTGCATCATTTTCATGAGCCGTCAGCACAGATGTTAAGTCACAACAAGTTAAGTGTTGCTAAACGAATGCTGAGCTTTTCTTTAAAGAGCCGTAGAGGATGACTGGAACGCCAGAGGCTTTGTTTAGACAGACTTATGCTGGTCAGATGCATTTAGATTTGTGGTCTGAAATCCAGTATTTATAAACCCCAGTATTTACAAACCCAATAGACATTGTGATCAGTGTGATTTCAAGGGTTTTTTTCTCATTTGGGACACATTGTGCTTATATAGTCCTAAAATGCTCAATATTGTCTGCAAACGTTTCCAAATACGCTCATTTCTGCTAACTTTAATACAGAAAATTGACATACAGAATGATGTAAACAGAGATTATGTAACTGAGTCTTTGGTTTTGGGACATGGTGTATTCATAAATATGTAAAAGGCCTCTGTCGCATGTTATGCGCCTTGCGAGTTCATTGCTGCTGCAACATGTCATGAGGCATAGCAACATTTCCGGTTTTCCTTTTTGTTCCCATTGACAGCTACTCTCAGTTGCATAAGAAAGTTTCTTGGCATTATTGTGATTTATGTGTCTTACAGAACAATAAGGCAATAGCATTTTACATCCCCCTAATCCCGAATAACAGGAAATGTTCTCAGAATGTTGTTAAAAACATTCTTGCAGTAATGTTAGTGGACTATTTTGCAATGTTATAAATCATAAATCAATAACGTTATTCTGAAGTCATTAATGAAATGATATAAAACTCTTACAGGATTAAACTTTTTTGTATACTGTCCTTATGTTACATGAATGTTAAAATGACATGTAAAAACTAGACCTTTGGAACGTTCCTGGAACATTCAAAATACAATGTACCAGTGAAAAAATTAGGGAAACATTCAACCTTAAACTGTTCCTTACATAAAGAATATGAAGACAGGGTGAGTGTTTGTTCTTAATCGCACCCTGTGTTTTATTTTTTAAACATCTATAATCTTTTACCGAAACTTGTTTCTGGTTCCGCCTCCACCCAAAGCGATTTAGGATGATTCAACAGTAAGCTTCAGTCCAGCCCGAGCGCAGACAGACAGACAAACTGACATGCAGACAGACAGACAGACAGAGAAGATCCTTCAGGAGACTGTAACAGAAGGAATGAAGATGTGTGAGGTTGTGGAACGGCACACGCAGACAGATGTGTTTTGTTGCTGTAATTTCAGACTTCATTGGGACGTTGGCAGAACTCCATGTGAAAAGTTGTTGCGTAACAATAATTTCTGTGTGACTTTGTACCGGGTAATAAATTAAAGAACATTTGCAGGAGGGTAAAATATAGCGTTAAGTAAATTGAACATTGATTGAGGCTGTAGTTGTTACTTTAATAAGTGTGGATCATTCAGTTATCAGCTTTAATTAAGTCAAGTGTGTTTGTGTGTGTGTGTGTT
>JBAJNP010004182.1:0-34866 GCA_036877545.1 Yasuhikotakia modesta | reverse complement strand
TGGATTTATTTCACTGTAGTGGAAACATTTGGCAAAATTTCTATATTAAATCCAGTGCAGGTTTGACAGAGAACATTTCTTGAATTCAGTTATTTGTAAATGATGAACATTGAATGTAAATGATGAATGATGTCTTTAGCTTAAGACGCTAAAGACAAATGAATGGGTTAATTTTTACTTGAGTGTTTATTTCTGTGGTGTTTGGAAAATGATTGCAGTTCTGCTTGTTGCTCTAGTTTCTACATTACAAAATGACAAAACAAATATTTATACCCTAGAGCCAGGAGGAGCTCTTATGAACCACCGACAGTCTACAGCCTCCGACATTGATGCCTTGTTTTCTTTTGAAACCATCGAGGACTCCACGTACCCCTCCGGACCACTCATCTCAAAATCACAAACTGCATGATGAAGAGACAAAACAGTGATGTGTCTTTATAACTGTTTAAAACTGCTGCAAGAGCTAACGTTTAAATAACGCTTCCCTTACCTGGAAGTTGTGGTGGAGAGCTGAGGTCTTTGAATTCAGGATCTGCAAAATAAACGTTTGGGCGATTTGGGATTTATATGCATTCATCTGTTTTGTTTACTCCACATACGTCACATAAAATCTTATTCTGGAAATCAAAAGCGTTAGCATCAGCACTGCATATGTCTGCCTGAGAGCAAACACTGGTGACAAAACCCAAATCAGCGTGTTGGACTTTTTTCTCTGACCTTGAGGAAGTTCACCGTCCCGGTACAATCTATTAATTTTCTTTAGAATAATAACTGAAAACACACAGGATTAGGGAACGATTGAGTCATGATTGTACGTAGATTAATAATCCCTGTACCAGCTTCAAAGAGATTAGGTGAAGCAATGCGATACAGAAATGTAAGGTGTTTTGCAATTCTTCAAATTTTGCACATTATTTTGGTCTTAAACAGTTTTTTTAGTCAGTTTATCTTATCTGCCTGTCTCCATCTAATATATTGTCTCAAACGTTTGCACAAGGATATATTAGAAGCCTTGAGGGTTTCAATCTAAAATGTAATCCTCTCATTTCTTACCTCTGGTGCAGCTTGGTTTAGATTATTCCCTATGCTGATGTAATAGGATGCCTGCATGTACTGTACGCCTGATGAATTGGAATTATACTTCAGAATGCAGAATTCCATAATACAGTGTTTTCAGATTTATGTTATATTATTGAATCATCGATTGAACAAACAATTTGACCCAAAAAGGTTTTTGTTATTGTTTTAGATTTAAAAACCGATTTAAAGGCTTTAAAAATCAGATTTAGTTATTTTAGAAAATAACGTAAAAATAATTTTAAAATCTGGCCTGGATTTAACGGATCTCGTGTCGGTAGTGATGCAAGGACGGTAGTGACACTGGATGTTTTCTTCATTATGTGAAAAATGTGGAGTGGATTTAGATCTGAGAGGAGATTAGCATTCCTGCTCAGTGTTTATTAGGCATTTGTGGTAAACGCTGGAGTAATCAGAATTTAATTTTATCCTAACATCATATAATCAGAAACACCAGCCAGCTTGAGTCATCTGTCTCAAACCTCAGCCAACGTTCACTTCCTTTTACGCTTTGATGATGAACATTTTCATCACTTTACATTTAAGAAGTAGCAATTTAATGACATTATGTTAGACTAAGTGTGTGCATATTAACATCCAAGGCAATTGACTCGGGTGTTCCATAGATTCCCAATAAGATTTGGCAAAGCTGATGTGGGGGTACAGCGCTCAGGACATGAAGCAGACTGAGTGTGCTGATCTAAAGACAAGCTTTCATTAACAGACATCACAGTCCTCCCCCACTCAGTCTCTTCATGTGTGCCTGCACTACAAATGCAGGGACATCTGATCTGAGCACACAACACGGTATTTACCAGAATCTCTCTAGTCTGGTGATGTTTCTTGCAATAAACAAAATACTTGTGTGCAACTTTTGTTTTGAAAAATACAAAGTGGGATCTGGAAATTTGAAACTGCATGGGAATCAAAACATCATGTTAACCTCAAAATAAACCTTTTTATATAAACAAGGGTTATTTTGTAAATAAACATTTGGTGTTATTTGTAGGTCACGAAACACAAATCTGATTTTAACATGCCAGCTGGAGTTTATGTTGTCACTAAAAGGATCCTAATCAAAATTCTGATCTAACGCTGAATATAACTTGTAAAATAAGCAAAACAGAGACATAAACAAATATTTTGTGGATACAGTTGAAATGAATGGAATCGCCAGCATGCTGGGAATTTTGGTGACTTTACTGGGAATATATAGGAATGATACCTATAACAATTAAATTTTAAACAACGCTCTTACCTTGGGTAAAATTATACCGAGCTGAAAATCCAATCGCCTCCAGCTCACTGTCTGCCACAAATTTTATCCAGAGGTATCGTCCACTGGACCTGACATACATCGGGCTCTCCTGTCCGCAGTACCGGCCAATGATCGGAGAAAAACTGAAGGGCCCATCCCTTACTTCAATGTGGTCAAACTTACACTCCCATGACGGCTCAATACCGTACTTTTCATCAAAAAACAGGTCGATGCATTGCCTCGGAGAAGCTTTGGCACAAATACACAGACACCTTCAGTTAGAGATTTGAATGTTAAGTAAACAATAATAGTCAAACATTTAATTCACCAACCTTCAATTATGTATATGCATTCCCGGTCAGGCGGGTACTTCTCTGGATAGTTTGGAGATGTGAAAAGACCTCCATCAGGGTCTTTGACCCAGGTACCGCACAAGCCCGCTGGTGTCACACCTGAGTTGTTTTTAACTGAACACCAGAGATGAGGAAGGTGCAAGGTTTAATTATTTGGATCTACAAATTGTGTAATTCAAACACAAAAACCTTCAAACACACAGCACACAATTCCTGACTACTACACAAACTCTAGACTACCTAAGAGATCATTAGCAATGAGATATAATCACCTATAGTTCTCTTTGGTGGTGCAGTCGGTGCTTCTGAAAATCCAAGATTGATTAGACTTGCAACTACTGGGAACAAAGCCATTAGTTTCATGTTCCAGAGCAACATGCATCTTTATGTTTCAACAAATACAATTCATGACATTATTTGAATGATATTTCCAGAAATACAAATGTATAAACAAACACAAAGTACATTTGAATAACAAAAAACACGATTGCAAGTTGTGATACATTTGTGAGCACAACTGTGATTTATCACCACCACGTTTGCAGTTACTAGTTATTTGTGATTACTTGTTACACTTGATTTGTATCCTCATTCGCTCGTATGTCTCTGATCGGGCTTTAGTAATAACATAACAGATAGGAATGCATTAACTTTAAGGAAAAACACGTACTGTACGATTTGTTCCCAGCTGGTTACTTGGTCGATCGTAATAAAATCAGCCATTGCATTTATGCGCTGTTTTGGATATTAACTCACCTATAAGCAGTTTCACCATGATTCTCCCCAAGGGTTTCAAGTTTGAATTCCATGAAATGCGAATTGGATCGGCGAAGTGCTAAATAAATTTAAGAGAGAATATATCTGCAATGTAAATCCACGAGGACGATCCAAAACGAGGAGAGGCTGGTTGTACAGACTGAACTAACAGTGCTAGTTGTGGACTAGTTTGATGAAACAGGTTGACCCAGCTGCGTAATCCGCCTCAGGGTTTTGAAGACCTAGTGGATTAAGAGAATCTCTTCCCTTATATTTGGCCGGACATATTTGTCTCACATCGTCCTGAATATGTATGATGTTGATCTATATCGTGCTGTAAACGTTACCCGTCAGGACTTAAAGTTTGCAATAGACACAAAGTGATTAACTCATGTCCTTAGTTTTAAACATTTATGAACTGACAATATCATGCTTTCATATAAAGTTTGACATTCTTTGTTAAAGAAGGATCTGGCTGTCATTGTTTTGGAAAACATTGTGTTAATGGATTATTTTAATGCATTCAATAATTAAAAAGCAAATTGCATCTGGTTTTATATCCTTAGAGTTTTTGTAAATGTTTACCCGAAGTTTATGGTGGCAAATGTTTAATAATGTCAATATGTGGCATCTTGCACACGTGCTCAAAGTACGTTTTTAAAACGTAAAATCCTACAAATACACAAATTTACGGCTTAAGTTTATCATTAAGTTTATTAAGTTTATTTTTTAACATCCTTTTCAGCCACTGGATGGCGCAATAGCACCTCATATTAGTTCATGACCAATACCAACCCAACACATTACAACGTCACCCGTAATACATTATATTATGCAACAAACAATCAAAAAGTATATAAAATGCAAAAATGAAAGAAAAATATCTAATATAACAAATGTATCTAAACCTTTACATTTGACTAAGGTACATTTAAAACTGTACAATGCATTTAACTGTTATTTATACAACCCACAAGTTCAAACCCACTTAAAAGTCTATCACTTGTCTGACTATTATTGCCTGGATTTTTAAAGCATTAAATAATTATATTTTTATAAAAATATAAAGATGTTTTTGCTTTGAACTTTAGACGCTGATATTAGTGCGCAAACAAAACTTCACTGGCACATGGTGGATATTTGGGGCGTATCTGTCTGTTTGAAGAAGGGAGAAAGAGAGAGAGAGAGAGAGAGAGAGAGAGAGAGAGAGAGAGAGAGAGAGAGAGAGATGCTGTAGTCTTTACTGATCTGCTAAGACTTCTTAGTGTTTGTCCTCAGAGGTCTTCCACAGTCATGTTGAGAACCAGGGAGCGCAACTCTTTGGCCGTGCGGGCCTCCACCCTTCTTTTAGGGTTCGGGGTTGCGTTCTCCCTCGGACAGAACGACACGGAACCCGTGGTTTTGGAAGGTAAATGTTTGGTGGTGTGCGACTCGAACCCGTCCGCGGAAGGTGGCGTGACCTCGTCGTTCGGAATATCGGTTCGAGCTGCCGGTGCCAAAGTGGCTTTTTCCGCGGTGCGAGGAACTAACCATGAACCTTCAGAAATGAGTAACAAGTCGATGACCATCTACTTTGATCAGGTCAGCTAGTTTGTTTACTTTACGCACTGGGTTTCCTATGGATTTAAGTGTTTGTCGATGATCAAAACGCATTAAAGAAACAAACACGAGTCTTTCTTTGCTATAGAAATGACCTGTTTTCATTCGCAGGTGCTTGTGAACATCGGGAATCACTTCGACCTGAAGGCGAGCGTGTTTCAGGCACCGCGTCGCGGCATCTACAGCTTCAGCTTTCACGTCGTGAAGGTCTACAACCGACAGACAATACAGGTAAGAGGACCGGTGCTAGTTTTCCTTAGTAAAGCATCTGAAATGACAACGCATGCACGTTTTTCCGTGTCATCACTGTAGGTGAACCTGATGCACAACGAGTACCCGATCATATCTGCGTTTGCCGGAGATCAAGACGTCACCCGGGAGGCTGCGAGTAACGGAGTCCTGCTTCTTCTGGAGCGAGAAGATAGACTCTATCTGAAGCTGGAGAGAGGGAATCTCATGGGCGGGTGGAAGTACTCCACGTTTTCTGGTTTTCTCGTGTTCCCCCTTTAAATTCATACACTTTAAATGGACCAAACTGGAGACTTGGAGGGGCGCGTTCGTTCCCTTTGAAAGTAAAGGTAGCAGAGAGAACATGCGATTCGTTTGATTTGATTTTATCGTAAGGATGAGAAGAAATGTAATGATTTTATATGTTTGTTTACGAGATTCGTCTATTTATTGGATTAAGGGGCAAGTACAGTAACAATATTTGGGCAAATGGTGATGCTGTCTGAACGGCGTTTTGCATTAAGGGGAATATTTTGCACGAAATGTTTTTGTTGCGTGTTTGTCATTGTATATTTTGTATAGCCCCCAACAATGTGATGTTCATTATGAGCAAAGTAAGTCCAACACAGCAGTTTCTCTCCAATCGTTGTTGTTTCGAGTAACGCATTGACAAGCAATGACATCTTGCGTTTTATATTACTTGAATGTAAATATAACCATGTCATAAACACACAGAATGTACTTTAAACTGTTTTAAGTTGCAAGTTTTGTTTTGCAAGAGGGGAATAAAGCGTTTGAAAGGAGGTTGGGAAACTCAAAACAGTGTCTATGGTGCCTGTCCAAACTGACATAAGTTATCATTAAAACCACGCTTATATTGAGACACAGTACAATTATTTGGAGAAATACGTGCCAATAAAACACCTAACAAGATTTTTAAGGCATTTTGTAAGCTTGACCTTCACAGCTAATTCTCTAAACCATTGTGCAAGTTATGTTTGAGTTATGTCTTAACATTAAGGAAACGTTTTTTAAAAAAAAACTAAATACATTAGATAATGACTATCAATGGGGGCAGTTTTTGGAAAGGTGACAGCAAGCCCCACCTACAGAGATCAGTATGTGCACAAACTGGGTTTTTCCAATGGCGTATCAAGATATTGTCTATAAATTTTGACATGTCTATAAGTTTTGCATAAGTTGTCGTATAAGTTTTAACGTTTATAGCTTTATATATTTTAACAAACGCCATGGAAATGAGGTTGCAAGACGCACTGAAAACTTCAACTTCAAAAAGTTGAAGTTGGACGCGATGTGATGACAAAAGCGATGTGATGACGCAATGTGATGACGTGTGAGAGCGACGTGCGTGTTAATTGTTTAACAGCGAGACTTCAAGACGTGAAAATGACGGGATCTTGAAACGACACCATCACTGACTGAGAATAATCTGTTGAATGACATCTACATTCAATAATATTTACAAATGCAATTTGATGTACAACCTGCAGCCGAGACCTTGTTGGACTTTTCCCTAAAGTTTACTTTAAAGTCGTCTTGTGTCCTGACGTTCCATCAGGTTCCTGTCAGTTAATATGGCTTGGATGTAAACACAGCCCAAAGGCTGGACGCTGTCAGAATCCTGTATGTGACCTTTCCTTCACAGAAAGATGATTAAGAATGAAAACACGACTCAACGGCACATGTCGCTGCTGGGTCACTAAACATGACTTTGGATTCGGGGGAACAAACTCCAAAAATGTTTCTATGCAAATTCTTTCATTTGTCTTTTGAGCACAGGAGCCTCAGTCAAAACCCTATAAAATGACACAAGCTAACCTTTTATTAAAAAATGACGTCTATTTAGGAAATGACAAGTAAATTACTGAAGGCGTATGCGACTTGCATTTTCATCATTATCCGTATCTCTCTCCCTCATAAATTTGACACTGTAAGGTCTCATCCCCAACAACTATGATTTAATTATGTCATATCAATGTGGATTTTCAAATACCAAGGTTCCTGTTTTCACACATGACTGGTACCATTGGGTGCTTGTGAACCTAAGTGTCTTATAATGAATCTGCCCGCTGGCTGTCTTTTATCTCATTCGTATGCAAGAGTGAATCTTTTTCATCCTTCTAAATTGTTTACGCTCTCAATATCATGCCACACATGTGCCTGGTTGCATGAAACACAGCTAATAAACAAAACCCAAATGGACAAACAGCAATAATGTGGTGACTAAAAAACTTTAAATCGCCCAGAAACACTTTGAAGCGTATACAGAACCGTCTATAGAGATCCTGACATGAAGTATTTATATAAAAAAAGTCAACACACATCACTTGGAATGATGAATCAAAATGACTGTTTGTTCATTTTAATATCTGGTTGATCTGCATTGATCTACTGAAATAGATTTGATCAGATGGTACTCAGAAGGTGACAGATTCAATTTGTGACTTTAGACGCACATGACCAGAAACAGAAAGAAAAAAAACGGATAATAAATCCCTGAAGTCTGACACACGTTCTAAAATTTCTCCAGCAAATAAGCAGCTTTAAATAGCGAAAAACATGTGTGGGCCGCTACAAAAACGCTACAGATCTTTGCCTGCATGTATTGTGCTTTAAAGAGCTGTAGTTCGATAAAAATGTGACTTTCCGCTCTGTATCTTTTTTACATTGTCAGTAGTGATTTGATGTTGGATTTCAGTTGGCAGGTCCTTATTTGTTACCCACAATTAAGATTCTGTTCATCTCATGTGAGAAATCCTTATCAAATCCAGTGTGTTTTCAGGTTTTTTTCCTCATTTCCTCATCTTTTATATTTTCTATCTGAGGTCTCTGATGTACGTTAGCGTCCTCTGTGCTGCATCCATTCAGATGGTGAGGCCCCAGTCTACTTATCTCTCCAGCAGGAGTACCACACGGAGCCTTTTGATGTCTACACCCCATGTGGGATGCATGCTGGGAGAGCCCGAGTGACAAAGCACCGGTCCAATCTGTGACCCACTGACACACGGCATACGCGACTCCGTAATCAGTCCGAGATCTGCAGACTCACGCCAAGCTGCCCTTTACAGCCAATAGAGACAGCAGAAACTCAGGAGCCGCAGCCGTCTGTACTGTAACCTACAATATTAGACAAGCAGACAAAAATAAATGAGTATTCTTTACATTTGAGGCTATCAGATTTTCACTGCATCCTTATCGTGGCTGAAACAATTCACGATTATATAGAATTTTGTAAAGAAAATAAATTGATAATCATATCAGTTTATCTTTAATATATTTGGCTTTTTTTTGCTTTTTGCTTGCTCAAAATATGAGTGTAGGGAGGGAGAGTTTATAACCCCTGTGGCTCTTAGGGCAACATGTTAAACCATGCTAGACATTATTTATGATATTAACAAATATGCATATTGATAGTAACGTAAATGTCAATTATTGGTCATTAATTTCACAGTTCTGGTATGTAACTAAAACCCTAATGATGACAAAATAAGTCATATTTACATATCTGAGGTAAACAGAGCATTGGTGATGAACACACAAATCTGCTGATGACATCATCCTTACAGTTACAGTAATTAAACTGTAGTTAGTGGCTGGGCTCCTCTGTGCTGCATTACAACTGCAACACAACATCAATCTTCATTACACGCCAACATGCTGTATTAAACTGCTAACTAAGCTGCAGTATGATCTAATGTCACACTTGTTTGTGCAAATTACGCATTAAATGTAATTCATAGGTGTAGATTAATATTAATATGAATATTTATTTAGCACTTACATACAGGCATGTATGTATATACTATTTATAGACACACACACACACACACACACACTGTATGAAGTACATACATAGATACATACCTGTATAAAGGTTATTTATTTTAAATATTATTAAATGCAATATATCAATATATCAACGTTTATTCTTGTCCCCATTCTATGTTCCCAAATGGAAACTTTGAAAGTTTAAATGTAATAGTTTATTTTGCCTGCTGGCCTGTTTAAAGACTACGGTTTATGTGGTATATTAATGTTTACTTTTCTGCATCTAAAGCGTTTTTCCATAACCCATCTGCTGTGATTTTCAGAGCATTTAATACAGTTTGCCCCATCATAAAATTTATGCCCAATCTGTTGAAAAAGTCATAAATTTTGCGTCAGTTTGTAAAATATGGGACAGCAATTTTAGCAGATGTACATGTGTTTAAAACAACAATCAGAGGAGCACTTTACACAATACAATAGTGTCAGTAGCCTGATCCAAATACAATCATTTGTTTAGTTCAAAGGATCTTTAACATGCCAACTACTGGCTGCAGATCTGTGTTCACTGTTTAAATGTGAGTATTTGTTCTTTCTGAATCTTGATTGTCTTGTAAGCCATGGACCTGATTCTTATGAGTATCCGTCTCTGAAGGATGTCAGTGGCTGTATGTAAATAATAAATAAGAGCATCTGTTGGTAGCTGTTATGCACCCTTTATGTGCTTCTCATTAAGTCAGTAAGCCTGAGTGAATAACACGCTTCTGTCTTCTAGTTACTGTCATACTGATGTTTAAAACAATGCAGATGAGCTCTTTACAGTTTCAGAATATTTCAGTGCAAACTAATGGATTTTAAATAACATGGTAATGATTTGTCACAGTAAACTATTTAATTTCAACTATTATGTTGCATTAAACAAAAACTGCACTACATGTGACGTTCGTCGAGTATTTTAAGTGTTTTTAATGCGTTCTTTGACGTTCGGGTTAAACTTGATTCTGGTGAACTTAAGGCAAAAATCTTCTGTGGATGTTCCTCAGCAGGGGATACATTAAATTAATGAGACCACACATTTATTCTTGCCCAGGAGTGTGAATCTCAAACACCTTCCAAAGTGGAAGCATGTTTTTATAAAAAACGATGCCTTCACAATGTTGTCATATAATTGACATTGATCGTTTAGACGTTCGCATTTAATAGTACTAACATAATGGGTGCTTTTTACTTATTAAAACTTTTTATTGATAAAAAGACTAATAATTGTCATATTTTAGCATAATATTGAAAGGATCTGTCGGCTTGAATGCACATTCAATAGTAACCGGTGTGTTTCCTGAAAGATGGAGTACAAGTTAAATATTTCATTTATTGAGGGATCACAACCCAGTTGAGTTCTCCAAAGTAGGGCTCCCTGCTGCAATAGCAACAAAGGACTCTGTTTATTGTATCTGCAGTACGAACGGTACATCAAAATACACACAAGCAAGGCTGCACTGCTAAGAATGCAGAAAGGCTGTGGATAATGAAAGATTTAAGCTAAAAGGACTGCTCACGCTGTTTTAAATAGCAGGTGGGTTATATTTTAAATACAACGTGCACAAGTGAAGAGTAGAAACAAGGCTGCCAGCACCTTTTTCAAGTTAAAAAATAGCATAACCACAATTATTGTTTGTTGCTAAAGACGTTCAACACATAGATATTTGATCTGTTCCTCATGCTTGCCTCACAATGTACAAGAGAAACCTTTAAACCTGTGTTCTGCACAACAATACAAATAAGAAAGAAATTATAGAAAAATACTAGTCAGTCACTTAAAGGTCAGTCCATCCTGTGATTGAAAGTGTTTGGTGTTAGATTGTAACACTTCTTATATTTTAGTGGTTTTTAAAAAACACATTAACTTATAATGTTTGTGTGATTCTAAATGTGTAATTGTGAAGACATTTAGCCACAATAGCAACAAGCAACAATACTACAGGACTGAAAATAACAGCACCTCAGGAGAATGTGTTAATATGCATGTATACCTCTGTGTTTTCTTTTAAAATGACTATTTCAGTGGCTTTCTTTCTAGGGGATGTTGTATGTATGTCAGTGCCTCAGATGTAAAGAATAATGTGGATTAATACCAGATAATAATTCAAGACTCTAAATGATATTTATGTATCAATCTTAAGTGCAGCAGAAGCCAGTAAGATCGTTGTGCATTATATGATTACTAAAAGATAAAAATGTTTGTAATGTTGAGAAAACACAGAAATGAAACTAGGGAGCAGTTAAACTAGTCCACCTGGTCTGTATTGTTTAAAGCTGCAATGGTAGTGTTTGCCTCTTTACTGCCATCTCTGTTTAAAACATAAAACTGCAGGTGACTATAATTATTTTTCCTGCCAATGTTATTGAACCTGAAAAAAAAAACATCTGTTATTGTTTTTGCTCATTAGCTGATTTTTCTTTATTTCTAATTCCAAAAAGTTATGGAGTGCAGCTTTAATAAAAAAATAAAGATTTATGTATAACACTTGTCATTTAAATGCACTGTTGCAGAACAATAGCCTTCAGTAAAGAGGTAAATAGCTCAAATGGATTTAAATATCTTCATTTAAATATATCTATTAAAAAAGTTCAAGGACAACATTGCATGATTCAGGCCGCAGCCAGATACTATTAAAAAACAAACAAACAATATAATAATAAATGCAAAGAAAAGCTTTATATTAACCTGGGAACAAAAAAATGATGTTGCATACAGCACTGCGAGGCATCATACCTCACCGTACCTCACCGTGCCTCACCGTTTGCTTAAAGATTCATTAGAGACTCTATTTTCCTTTAATCAGCATCTTTGTTTAATTAGTTCAGGTATAGTTTGTAATGTTGTCATGGACTTTTCTGCTGCAAGCGTTGAGTAAATAAGCCACACACTAACTTACTCAAAAAGTGAGGAAACGTCGTCTCTTTAAGCAAACTGTTGTGGCACATGCTCTTCATGCCATCCAAACAACCACAACATCTCACCTGATCTGCTCCCGTCAAACTTTATTTTAAGGTTAACAATTGGATGCTAATGATTCGAGGTGTGACATCAACTGCTGTATTGAGAACTCTGTATCTCCAGGTGAATTCTGGGATATGCATCCACATCTGGAAATGCCCTTTGGGTAATCTCATAGAATCTCTAATGAATCTTCAAGCGCGTGAGGTACGGTGAGGTACAATGAGGTATGGTGCCTCGCAGTGCTGTTTGCTTAAGCCTCCCTTTAAATGTGAAGACACATGGTGTGCTCAGAAAGAGGTCTTCTGGGGTTTCTGACAGATGGCATGGCTCACAGATAAAGACAACATCAATGTGACAAAAAGCTCAACTCTGCAGGTCTTCAGCAGAGACCTACTGTTATGCTGCATATGTCTCTGCCATTTACTAAAGGCTCTGGTTTGATTTTCAAGGACTAGAATAGGCTGCAGGTTCGAGAATTTGAGGAGATAATGGGTGCATCCAGATATCTTCAGCTATCTTCAGTTCATCTTTCTCAGCCATCTTCTAACGCTCTCATAACTTTCACAATGTGTCTTCGTGGGAGGGGCTCTGATCGTATGTTAAACTGAATGTTTCCTACAATATTCCTGACTGACTGTCCAGAGTGTCACAGGAGTCGGCGAAGCTCATCAAGCCTGTGATTGGATTGTTTCATCTGTAACATTTTAATCCTCTGTGAAACGTGCTCATATGTTTCAAAAGGCTTTGAGCTTTACCAGTCAAACTCATAACACATTTACAGACGACTTCTGGTGGTCAGAATATTGGTAAAAGCAAATCGGTAATGCAAATTTCACACAGCTGCTTCTTTAAAGTTAAAATTTACTCACCCTCATGTCATTTTAAACCCATGTGACTTTTTCTCCTATAGAAAACAATAGATATGGATATTTTGATATTTATAATAATCAATAGATATTTTGAAATAGATATATTTTTATCAATATATATTAATAATCATAATAGATATTTTGAGAAATGTCTCAGTTGTTTGTAACGATATGAGGGTGAATTTATGTGGTGAATAATATAAATGTTTTCTCATAAGCCAAATAAGTAGTATTGGTGTATGAGGTAGATTATCTACTGTATAGCAAACACTGATGTGTAAATGGGCATGTAAAATCCAGGACATAATGTGTGGTACAAAAGTACCTACCTTGTTGAGAAACAGCAGTCTTGTAGGAGTTTCATGCAGGCAGAGTTAAAGCATTTCACCACCCTGAAAACATACAGCCAGCAGCGGTAGTGTTGTCAGGCTCAAGTTATTGATATAAAGAGGCTGACAGAAGGTGATGCAAGACATAGAGAGTAACAGTGGGATAGACAAGCAAGGCTGAAAGAGGATGCAATACAATTCACCAGTTTAGTGCACCTCCTAAGGTAACCATATTAAGTAAGGTAACCATATTAAAATGACTGTTTAGTTATGACCATACATAAGTGACTCAGTCTTTGAACAATAAGGAATTAGACACAAGTTTTTTGTCATAATTAACTAAAAATTCATTTGAAAATCAACATGCATTTAAAAGACATCAAACTTTTCAAAATGGTTTTTCAAAATGGTTCCCACAGCTGTAAGTAGTTTATTGAGCACATTTGTTATTTTTGTACCCCAGCATTGTAATCTGGTATGTTATCTAATTTCTAAAATGACAGGTGGGCTTGTAAAGCGTATTTTGTGCCTGAGACATTCTCACTTACATTCAGTGTCAACGGACAAGATCATCCATCTTGGAAAAGCATTAATTTTGACTAAAGCAAAAAAAGCGTTTGTACCGGTAAGTGGAGTGGAAAAGCTCTCCAAGGAGTCTGATGAGAAATTCCAAAGAAACCAATTAAAACAGAAAGGAGGGGTTTACAAACAGAGGCAGAAATCCTTCAACACCTGTAATGCAACATCCTCCAGAGTCCTTACAGGATACGGGATCACTGCTGGGTTAGCACAAGGGTTGCACCATTGAATGCCATATATGGTTTGACCATTTATGACAGCAAATTTAACATCTACAAATATACAAAACATACATCAACATACTTTTGTGACAGTGAGGTATTTTTTGCATAAAAGCTCTACATGTAAACCAAATGGTTGCTGTTTAAAACTCACTGAAGGATCCATGAGTGGCTTGTCTTGGGACTTCATCTCAGCTTTCATTGGCTAAGAACCGCCCAGGAGGCCATTTGTCATGTAAAGTTACCAATCACAATTCACTTTATAAGGTGACATATTTCTAGGTGGGGCATTAAAGAACAAAACACATAACAACCTGTGGAATGCAACCTATCCGGCGTACAGTCTGGAGCCGTGACGGCTAGGACTAGAGTGTGATTGGTTTAGAAGACACTAATAGATGAGAGGGACAATTTACTAAAGATGCTTATTCAATTTTCAGAGCATGAAAATGACTGAGCTGCATAACAAACACTCACCTCTGCTGACAGCATCTGTTGGCCCTAATTAAAAATAGTTGTCATGTTGCCACCAACATCTAAAACATTTCGCAGACGTTTTAAATGGCAATTAAAATGTGCTAACAAAACATATTGGCTAATCAAAATCAATGCATTAAGGCTAAAGTCTTCCAAACACTTAATAACACTTTTTAAGATGTTTTTTTGGCATGTAGAATGGTCCTTTAAAAATAACATTCACCAAATGTCGTGGTTAAAGCTGGTCGATATAAACAACAGTGAGAAAATCTTTCCAGTGAAATTGCTAAATGCACGAGAAATTTTATTTAAAAATGTTTTTTCAAAAAACGCTTTTCAGATCATTTCATCAAGTCATTGGAGTCATTTTTGCGTAATCTAAACATATTTAATGTCAGTTATATGCCAGTTTGTTTGCAAAAAGAACGTTTTAAATTACCAAACATAATAGAAAATAGAAACAATAATCATCATGGCTTGAATTGCTTGGTAATAAACAACACAAAGTAAAACAGGAAAAGGGAGTCTTAAAAATGTAGAATCGAGTGCAAGAATGTACAGCCTTTCTAACTATTCCTATTGTTATATCCAAAAGCCCATTAATACCAGCACTGTTGAGTTTTGCTGTCAAAATAATTCTTATCTTTAATACAATGAACCCTTCATCAAGCACATATAAATGGGCACTGAATGACTGTTCCTGTAAATGAGTAAAATAAAATCCACCATGCTCTGCCAGCAACGCACTGAAGTAGGTCTCAGCCGAAATGTTTATTATTCCCCTGCTGCCATTTATAAAAACAGACAGCGCAGACCATCTCTGTTCTTCCTCAGTAAACAACACCAGTACACACTGCAGTCTTCTGGCGACTTACTAACGTCACGTTTTCATGGATGCTGAGAAAATGTGTATTTATAAAACCAGCGTCACAAAGGGAACATGGTCTCACAATCTTTTACAAGCGATTTTGTATGATACAAGTTGTACAAAACACATCTAAACCTAAACATTACTGAAGCGATTTAGGTTACATGAAAGCATTGCAATAAGATTTAAATAGGATTTGAAACAAGATACAAAATGGTATGAATTAGCCAATGATCACTAAAACCTTTCATACTTAACCTTAAAATCTGTTAAAGTCATTTGATCCCAGTGGCTCTGTTCCTAAAAAAAAGTGGTCATTTTAAAACAGGGGGTAAAAGATCTGTTAAAAGATTTTTACTACCACAAATAAGTTTCAATGCAGTTTAAAGGGCAACTCACATTAAAATGAATGAGAACTGTGTTGGACAAGTTTCATATAAAACTTTTATTTTGAACTGAAAAAACAAATTCAAGTTACAACATCTCAGCTTTGCAAATTCTGTTCCCAAATGAAATGGTTTAATATTTTTAACTGTACCATATTCCATAATAACTTCTCTATTTTAAAACAATGAAAAACAACTCTAATAAACATTTTATGCAGGTTGGAAAACAGAACAGTTGTGTTTATAATGTAACTGCATGTCTGTTAAAAGGTGATCGGTACAAATCACACAGCCCAAAATCAATTTATTGTACAATGATCAGTTTTCGGTGAGGCACAGAATGATCTAACCTTGGCATCACATGTGTTAAAGAATGTCAAACAGAGAATGTGATATATCACAAACATGGCAGCTAATATAGCTTATTAGGGCAACATCCTTACGCAGGGTGATATGTTGACAAAATACTGTACATCTTCCCTTTGAATATAATCATAACATAACTGCAAAACAAGCAGCAAAACAAGAGTTGTGCATTTAAAAGCAAAACAAGAGTTGTGCATTTAAAAGAAATGGGCAAGGAGGAATGTTAACGCATTCACCAAAACCAAATTCATTCACAAACCTGCAGTCACTATTAAGGCGTATCATTAACTCTGTTCACTGTTAACAGAAAACACTTTAAATGCCTTTGAACAAACTTGGAAGTCTGTGCTAATGTTCGAAAATGCACAAAAAAAACTTGATTTTTTTTGTATCTGGACTCATTTTCCTGCAATGAAAACAAAACTCTACAGAACATGCGGAGAAAGCTCCAACAATAACATCCAAACGGCATTCTGGCATCGACTCTCTTCACAAACCACTGACTTATCTACTCTACCACACAGATTCACAGACATAATCTTTTCTTCGAGTGAAATGTGGTTTAATGGTGAAAAAAACCTTCAAAATATTGCAGAACCTGTTGTGTCATCATTCCAAAAGTGCAACAAGCCACCAAAGTTCAGATGTTCGTTGTTCAGTAGTGCTTCTCCTGCAGGTAGTCTTTCATTTTGTTCGGTAAAGGCAATTTCTGGATGAGATCTATTCGTGTGTACTGGCGAATAACAAATCGACACAGGTACTGCAGCGATCGCACTTGCATGAACCTTGAAACGGGATTGGTCAGTCTGACAGGGTAGGTGACAGACCCCGGTAGGCGTGACCTTGAATAACAGAAAGCGCCGTTCTCCGAATCTTTGATAGAATTATCGATTAGCTCCACGATGGAAACATGGCCCTCGATGTCAGGTTGCTCGTAAAAGCTGAAGCTACCGTTGGAGTGTTCTATCCTCGTGTGGAGCGTCTTAGCCTGGGAGCGAAAACTCAAGCTTAGGAGATACCGGTCATCTGAGCTGTCACGGACCAGAAAAGAACCATCTGGAAGACTTGTCAGCTTTTCTTCCGCCTCCCATCTTGTAATTGGACCCCAATACCAACCCTGCTTGGCTAGCTTCTTCAGTTCTGCTGTGAGACTGGTGACCACCATAGGCCCACTATTCTGCACGGCGTCGTAGACCCTCTGAACTCCTGGGGCTGAGTTGGGGTCGAAGTTGAGATGGTGCAGGACTCTTTCTGCAACCTGAGCATGAGTACCACCAAACCCAGAGAAGCTTCTCTGGAGGTAATTATTGGGCAACGGAGGTAGCAAGGGGGAAAGGGGGGCTTCAAGCGCAGACCCCTGCAGCAAGACATTTGCAGTGTTCAAAAAGAGCTGGTTGACTGACGATTCCATGAAGATGTCCGGTGAGAGAAGATCCTGATCTATAGGCTCCTCATCCGCATGAGGAGATCTGCATCCTTCCGACTCTGTAACGACGTCCATGGGCGTGGTGCCATCTAAGCAAAACGAGTGTGAACCCTCCTCGTCAGGATACAGTCCATCGTCTAAAGGCATTGTGTATTGAATATAATCCTGAGCTGCGAGACCAATAACAACAGGCACATGTTCGTGTATTTCAAGATGCAAATCACTATTCTGAGAATTCAAATGGTGGTCTGGCACACGTCTGGTGATTTTTAACGACTCGCTTGGTTCTTCAAACAATCTGTCTCTCTGGGGGTCTAGGAAGTCTTGAGCTGGGCTCGGATCTGAGGTGGTAATTAACGCGTTCACCTTTACATCCATTTTAATGCACGTTTCTTCTGAGTTTGCTGGTCTGAGGGGCCACGGGGTGGGACTGTAATGGTGGCTGTGGACGGATGTGGAACGGTGGGATTTCATGTCACTTAGACCAATGGGTGCAGAAGATGAGGAGAAGGTGTCATCATCTATGGAGCATACTGATGGAGAACCACCTTTGACCTTTGGTTTCTGTTTTGCTGACAGTCTCCTTTTTAGAGTCCCCATGAGACCTTCACTCTTGGATCGGACTTTGGATCTTTTCTCATCCTCATTATCCAAATCACCGCTGACAAGATCTTTGCTGTAGCATCCTCCAAACAGAGAGTCTTCAGCAGAAAAACTGGCTGCCAGGTCTGGCTGCGATACAGCATATTCGCTCTCTTCTTTGCCTTTAATGTTAAACGACTTCCTTATAGTCTTCAGACTGATCTTCTTCATTCTGAAGGTCCCCCTAATGATCTGGAGGGGGGTCACGCACGTTTTAGGGATGGGTAGATGATTGTGGATGCTCACACATAGCTAATTACATCAGGCCCATTACTGCCATACCTACAAAGCAAAAAGAACAAAAAAAAACCAATTACAATCAAACAAACACATTTATATTTAATCCTCCTGGATTTCAATATCAACATGAAATCCATTTTACTTTCTCAATGTGACATTTTTTGCATAAAACAAAGTATTTAAAAAATCAGAACCACATTTTATCTGTTGAGGTTTGACAGGATTGTGAAATGCAGTCTCTGTGTGACGGATGGTCCGACAAGAGGGGTTAAAAAATTAGTACAGTGACATCAACAGTCATTTCTGAAATGGATCAAGCTTGTGAATTATCTTATATTACATTTTTCACATCAACATCAGGTTTTTAGGCTTAAGTTAAAGTCCCTGTTGTGGGGCGGTATTCAAATACACAGTTTGACAGGCAAGCAGGACATCATATTATCACATTTTAATGAACTCAACGGTTGGCCAAACATTTAATAGTAAATAGTCTTCCACAGTATATATATTTATATATAAATATAATTAGACCACTTAATTAAATAATTGCGTCTTCATTAAATAATTCAGGATATAAACACTTTCAACCAGCAACCAACAAAACTTCTAGAAAAAACATCACCAATGGTCTTTAAATAAATGCCCCTGTATTGATGCCATAAAGCTGCATGCATATAAACATAACTATTAAAAAAACAAAATTCTGTGCAGTATAACTTAACGCACAACATGTTAAGACAAACAAAAACCTATTTTGAAACACTATGCACAAGTAATCATACACAATAAGGCCTTACTAGGAAGTAAATAGTACATAATACAGGAAATCACTTTATAACATAGGAATTAGGGTGAATTGTCACAAAGTGGGATACATATGCTCTCCCCCAAAACAATGAATGCCAGTAAAATTATAGACAAATCAAAGCTGTACTGCCATGTAGTCAAAGTAATAATAATATTGGGTGTAGAGTTAAGATATTGGCTTTGTAACATTGTAATGTACTACAAAAGTCTGAAATACAAAAATTCGGCCAATGCACCCGACAGAGTAACTAGATTCATTTCAATACACTTATATAAAATATAAAATAACACATGCATGGGCACCACATGAAACTAAACCCCACTGCCTTGGATCATGACATTGACAGCTAGTAGTAAATATATCTGCTTGTTGTCTGTGTGAACAGGACTGACTCTTAATCTGAATCAGCTTCATTGGTGCACATTGACTATCCAACTCAAACATCACAAATTCATGTCACTCTTTAGTTGTTATGCCATCAAACACTATATAATGCTTAAATATAACACCATTAAACTCAGAAACAGTGACTGTAATGCGGCTAACACACAGTTAGCTGTCAAGCTAACCTCAGCAGGCCTTAAACATAACGCCTATCTATTGCTACACAGCGCAAAGCATCAAAACAAAAGGTCATTTCTCACATAAATAATAATCATACGTTACCTGTCTTGTCTTTAATATACTGTCAAAACACAGGAGTTTTCATATCTGAGAGACATCGAGAGACATTATATCACGGCTAACTAGATACCCGGCTAGTTTCCACACCGCCGAGGATTAATGGGCCACGTGTGGCCGCGTTTGGCGATCAGCTGATACCTCGCGATGTAAAAGGTTTTGATTTAGTGAATTTTTGCGGTTTAAAACTTTTTTCCTGCGTTTTTTTGCTCTGTCGTCTCGGCTCTGTCTTTGTTGGCTGTTGCATCATGGGATTGAACGAGGATGGGAGGGGAGACGCTCTTCTGCACAGCGAAAACATGAAACCGCATCGTGTGGTTAAAGTCACCGAAACAACCAGTGGTTTAAACAAAACCAGTAACAGTCTGTATGTAGAGAGCATTGAATGTCACACGGGAATGTTGTCAGTAAGATCTTGGTCAACATTTCTGTAACACTGTATATATGTAATATATAAAATGAATAGTCAACACGTGTTTAAATGACTGTCGTGTTTGCTGGGCAGTCAAGGAAAGTCATATTTTTTATGGTCAAGATTTAAGGTATATGGCTATATGGAAATTTACTTTCAAGAAATAAAACACCATGAAAAATGTTAATTGGGGGTAAAATGTGACCCCAGTTTCCCCTGTTTTTGGTCTTCATCAAGGTAGGATAGATTTGGTCACTGTGATTCCTCAGCTGTGTAAAACACACCAGCCAATGGGTTGGTATACTTATACTAACATTAAAATGACACACTAACATAAAATGACATTGTTTGTTTGTAGTTTAACATAACAAATTTGAGTTTTCAGTGCATTACAATGAAGCTAGTGCAAAAACAATCAATAAATATGTCTGCATGCTTTAAGGCGCTGTAAGCTATCCTGAAACAACAGAGCATATTTTCCCTATAGTAACAGACATAAGGATTTGAGTCCATATTAATTAAAACAGACTTAATTAGATTCACTTTATATGACACTGCTATCATAGTAGGAGGGCGATCGAGGGAGAGAGGGACTGAATTTAATCTTGTGGCAAGTGACTTCATGGTATGATGGCATGTGACAGGAAGAGCAGAGGGTGTTTGCAGGGCACACACTTCATGTGACACGATTGTGACAGAAAAGGCTCTAAGTTCCTAATTTACAACCAATAGATGCTTAAGGTTTATAAGTCCTGAGGTCTCCAAACTATTACAGAAAAAAGTCTTTATTGCTCAATGGTTGTTCTCTAATTTGAGATTTAACAGATTTCTCAGTTGTTTATATCAAGTATTAATTTTGTGTCAAATGCTTCGTCTAAGATTCTGTAGATGAAATACAAATAACGCCGAAGTCAAAAATCTGCATTCGATCTCATTGCCGTTGACATAAGTGAAAGCCTGTCTTTATTGATATTATTTATGATTCTCCATGTCAAAATTCCCATTATACAGCTAGTGATCATTTTTGATGACATTGTGCTGACATCATAGTCACACGTATGATGTAACCGTTCTTTGAAGAGCCTGGGAATAAAAGCACAAGTTCAGTGGCTTTTCAGCCTGTTGTTGTGCTTTTCTCGTCATTATTAAAGTTTGGTCTAATTAGTGTCAGTAATATTTTTAAGAGGGCGCTTATGCATGCCACGGCCGGGCTAATTGATGTCATAGTCTTTCTCTGTGTTGTTTTTCCACCCTGTTTAACTGACAGAGCTGTGGGGTGTTGCGGTCAGGTGTACTGACAGCTACAATGAGGAGACTGAGGAATAATTACCTCCCCAAATACAAGTTACCCCAATTCTCTCTCACCAACTTCACAATATACTCTGTACCTGTAGGGCACTTAAGAATATATTAAGAATTGGCCTTAACTGTTATACTGAATATTAACATTGAATATTATTGAATAAAAGTTCATATTTCTGTAATCTGATCATCTACTCGATTACGTATTTAAATAAATTGACTTGTACACACTTCTGGCTGTGGTAAATGGACCCATATTTTGTAGTGTCTATGTCACAGGAATCTCTCCTGTGGTTTTAAACAGCGATGTGACAAAAACCTTCAACGACAGATTGCATTACTTTCCCCTGATAGCATTAATGCCTCACGCTCAATGTCTTCTGACGTGTTTTTATGCCTCAATTGGCGGTGAAGCCAGATGGAAAACATGAGCAAGAGTGAATGACATGCTGGGGGGGGTCGGAGGTCGTATGAAGCAGTTATGACAGGCCATCTATTAGGGGAGATGTTTAACAGGTGCGCGCAGAGGGCCGGTAAGCAGCGGGACTGTGCGTTTGATTGGGGGCGACGGAGCTCGGTGTGCAGATACGTGCAATGACTCTCCCAACAGGCTGTTCCCATTCACCGCAGAAGTCTTCCCTGAGAAACAGTGATGTGAATGATAGATCCCAAATCAGTGCTGATTGTCGATATAAGGCTTTATTTCGGTCTTCAAGGGAGAAAGCTGGCATAGGTCTGCTTTGCACATATCGGTTAGCATGATGCACAAGCATGGGGTAAAAACTTTGCACCGAATGTGTGGCTCTTTCACGTCTTTTGGAGATAGATGCGCCTTTGGTGCGGCGTGTCCAATGACAATGGCCACCGTAGGAAATAGACAATAGAACACTGCAACCACCACGTTACTGTATCTCATTTAGCAGAACATGTATCTAACACGGCCAAGCTCATGATCTACATGGTTCTTGTAGCTCAGCTGCCAAAGAATCGCATTGCCAGTTTAAAACCATTTCCACATCCTGACAAAATGTATAGTATGAAGTAGCTTTGGATAAAATGCGTAAATGTGCTTATTTTAGCAGCATCTCGTTTGCTCCTCCAGAATACTTTTGTATCTCCACCCAGAAGATCCTAAAAGCCTCTAATTCATTTTCCAAACGACTCCTTAATGCACCATTTCCGTCATTAACTCGATTTGCTTATTTTCACTTGGTCCTCAAGTGCAAATGATGCTGAAATGAAGATTTCACCGGTTCCTCTCATTATCTCCACCAGACACCACCAGTATCTCAGTCTATCCTTCAGCTTATTTTATTCGTACCAACATGGCGCTCCGGGCTACAGTTGAAAGTAACTAACATCAGCAGGAACAGGCGCCTCGTTTTTAGAGCTTCCTATACCGGTTCTCGGGTTGTTTGTTCTTCGCCCCCTTGTGTATCCGATTCCTCCTGACTGGCATCGCTACCCCCGGGCCTGTCTGCTCTGGATATTAAAATATCTGGGGAAGTGAAGATGCTGCCATCCAGAGGTACGATAACATCTCAGTGGAGGAATTAAATATTTAAGCTGTGTAGGGAGCTTTTGCAAACTGTACAGTTTTATATGAATGTGCAAAGCTTGTGCTATATAAAGCAACGTGCATGTACAAGACTGTAATGAAATGTAGATTCTGTAATATCACATCTAAGGTGTTTTTCAAAGTTTTTCAATAATATCACAATGTCCATCACAATCATAACATAACCTCACTGTAATGGTGTCTGTACACGTCTGTAGTGCTTTGAATAACCAAAATGTCAATCTTTATAAATATTGTATATATTAATATAAAGTGATTTAATTTCTCCTATGAAGTAGATGGTTTGTTTAAAACCTTTACATGAACAATTTACATGACTTTCTGTCAAATCTTGACAAATGAGTGACAGTAAGTAATAATTTCTGAGACCTTTATTCTTCCAGGTATAATAAATATATATCGTCCAGATTAAGGGTGTTTATGTCACTAGTGCTGAAATTGGCTATATTTCATAAAATAGAGATTAGAAAAAGGGCAGAAAATGAGATTTAACTGAATACTTTTACTAAGAAACGTAAGTGCAGCGATCATGCAAAACATCTGAGATGGATCTCAGCTGTACGTCTGGAGCGCCACAGTAAGCCTGTGTGGCCGTATGCGTCCAGTCTGTTGAAATGGAGTTTATTTTCTTTCTGCCTAACGTAAGGCCCTGTGGTCTACACACATAGTTTTGCTGCATTTGCTCTTTCTTTGATAATCGGGAAGAAAGCAGCATATATTGTGGCAGATTTTCCTGAGACAAAATTTGGCTTCTTTCACACAGACCTGCTTTGCCCCCAGTATCCCTTATAAAGGGCCGCTTGTTATTTGTGACTTGATGAGACGAGAAAAAAACAATGTTATGTTACATTCTGTTATGCAATATAAAACTTGACTTTTAAAACACATTGTTTTGCATGCCAGATAAATTCTTATCTTAACCTAAAACGAGGTAACGGGTCCAGTGGGTTGTGCTTACCAGAGCATTAATGTGATACTGAATTATCACATTTGGAGAACAATAACATGGAAATGTAATGACTGAGGGAGGTAATGAGCCAAGAGTGACCTGTAGAGGGCGGTGTTGCCTTTAAACAACTAATGGGAACCAATGAACCTGCTGACAGAACATTATAGAAATAACGTTAATAAATCAGGTGAACAGGTTGTTTGTCATGACATGTCAAACTCACTTGTCATGAGTTTTTAGCTGCAACATGAAATTACATGAAATTATTAGTTTACTAGTCTTTAGTTTAGAGTCTGCAGAGCAAAAGGAGACAGAACATGAAAGAGTCACAAATGTAAATCTAAGTTATATATAAATTCTACTGTAAACCTGGAAATAAACACTAAAACAAAGAAGTTTTTCAGGTTTCCAAGCTGAAAATGTAACTAAAAACATACTTTTTTTGTTTGTTTAATTTTTAACATTTGTTTTATTTAAATGCTGATAAAATATTTAGTCTAAATATTTAGTGAATGCAGCATAGAATTGAGTTTATTGGCTGATAGGATTGTTTCTTGGTTATATGCCATTATTTGATTGGTTTGGCTGCTTTTCTCTGGTCCAATCAAAACAAAGCGTCTGTTTTACACTGTCCACAAAGTTTAAAGATGAAAAAATGAGATCAGATCCTCCACCAAACAGAAATAAGGTCAAAAATGACGTTGACAGTGGGCTACAGCCCCTCACTTCACCATTTCATTAAGCCGCCCGGGTCTGTTAGCAAAACCTCTCCATGTTTACTTTGGTGCAAAAAATCCCAGCGCCCACATAAACACCACGACTAGAAATCATGTCATCACAGTGTACACACTGCACAGTGCACTAATGTGTTTACTGCGCAGTCAGCATTCAAAGTCACAGCGCTCATGTTTCTTATGGTGCAAATTATTTATGTTTGCATGCATAATCTGTTTTCTAAAATGTAACTAAAACCTACAGTGCGGAATAACTGATGGTGTGAAGTAAAATGTTGTGCTAGTTTTAAGTTTTACAAATTCAAAACAAAACCTCTGACAATTTAACTATTTTTGTTTGATTTTATTTAATTTAGCAAGCTGAATAAAGTAAGGTGGACTCAAAGCATTCATTGTAAAAATCAGATAAAAAAAATGAGTTATTAGAAATCATTCTGAATAAAATGATCAAATGAGCAATCAGTCTCTGTCACCAGTGTGTGCTCTCAATGAAGCAAAATATAAGATCTAATGAATTTCATTAGATTTCATTTCATAAGAAAATAGCAGGTTTGGTTGTGTGCCCTCTGCTCAGGTCACCTAAACATTGGTGTCCTGAAGATTTCAAGACGCCCGTTTTAGCTGTGGCGGAAAAAATTGCCTGGGTTCTTCGAGGGCATACAGTGGGTGTACAGGGAGTGGGCAAAGACCCCCCGTGTTTGTGTGATCTTAAAAAATACACCCAATATCACAGCCAACATCAATTCACAGCTGAGGCAGAAGTGGACAAGGTTTAGGGCATAAAGCATTAGCATAAAGGCTGCATGTTTAGTAGATCACAAACCTCATATTAATAATATTTAGTTCTAAAATTAGTCCTAAGTAAAATTAGTTCTGAATCTGAACCACACATTTGAGATTACTGAGGTCTTTTATGAAAAACCTGAGCTGTTGCAAAATGTCTTCTTTTGTTCTTCATTTAAGGCTCTTGCAGGCCTGTAGCCGGTTGTGGCAGACTGGTTGGAGAGTCAATCCAGAAGTTTCCAGGTTTATTTCCAATGCCGACAGGAAACACCTGCCAATTTGGTTTCTGGACACCGCAGGTGAGTGTTCACGGTTTGCAGTGTGTGTTTACAACCCATTACTCCAATTATATTTACTACCTGGATGGGTTAAATACAAAGACAAATTCCTAGTATGGGCCTTCATACCTGACCTGCATGTCACTTCACTTCATTTGTTCTGTCTTAATTGCTGTCCGTGAGAAATAATTGAGTTAATAAGAGATCTCATTTGTTATTAAAGGGGCCTCATAGTGACCCACACCTACAATTCATCAATCTGGGCATCAACAGCCGTGACCAAGTTTTGCTCATTAAAAGCAAAGTTGAAAAAGTCTCCAGGCTCAGATCAAGTTGCTACACATTTCCTGTAATTCTGTCCTGTACAATGTCTTATTTCCAGAAAAACACTTAAAAATACATGTATAGATTTATAACATCTGGAAACTGATATCACAGCGCTGTGGGACATGAGCTGGATTTATATCCGCATGCACTGTTAAAAATATCCCATTATCATTAAAAAAAACAGCAATCCAAGGAAAAGCACAGATCTCCAGCTGTATGTCAGAATAATACTCATTAGCTAGCAAACTGCCTCTGCGTGCCCTTATGTGAAAGTACTTATGGTTGATCAGTTGACTAGCTTTCCTGTTAGCTTAACTGGTAGAGCATTGTGTTAATACCGCAAAGGTTGTGGGCTCGATCCCAGGGGAAGGCAAGTCCTGATAAAAACATGTGTACCTTGAATTCACTGTAAGTCGCTTTGGATAAAAGCGTCTGCTAAATAACTAAATGTATATGTAAAATGACCACATGTTCATATACCTCCACTCAATCTCAAGCCACATGAACAACTTCTGAGGAATTATTGTGAATGGGAGTCATTTCTAGAAACTGGCTTAGAATAAGCAGGTTGTGGATATCATTCTGTGCATTTCTGTGCATGTTATTTTAGGTTTAAATTGCAATGCTGAGGTTTATACGATATATAACATGGAGTTTCTTCTCTGTTTGTGTCGTTGACATGAGAAACGTTACAGGAAGTGAATATTTGACACTGATATTCACCTTTGACCCCAATATGAACCAGCAACATTTTCACAATGGTTGACAGGCACCCTGCCAACAGGCTGAAAGGTGCCAATATGAAAAATAACATCAGTGTTTTCAGAACCTGGACGTTAACCGAGACACATGAGCCTGTGAAAGTTTGTGGAGCTTTGCAGTCAATGCCAAAGGTTCAAAGGTCACATGTTGATGACATAGTCAGGTGATTAATTAAAAGCCTCAGATGTCAATCTGCACATTGATTCTAACACTGTTGTATTTATTTTATTAGCTAAGTAAAGCCTGCAGGATTCTCTGACTGCAGAGTCACCTCAGTGTCTGATCACAGACGTGTCCTTATGCTCTTCCCGCCACACCAGCCTGTGAATTCTGACAGCACTCCAATGCAAGCTTCACTGGAGCCCAACATCCAGAACTGTTCCCATTCCACTAACCTTTTCCGGGAGGTTCCTTCCCAGCTAACAGGGAACGTTCTCTCCAGGTTATCAAAAACATTCATGCATTAGCATTTTTAGTGTTATATAGTCTTGAATTATAAAACCGTATTTTTACACTGTTAGAAGTTTGTTCTTATAACCAATAAATAACATTAATACAATGTCTAAAAACTGGACATTTTGTACGCTCCTAGAACGCTCCAAAATAACTAAAGTTTTTGTTACTTATTGAAAACATTAATGAAACTTTCCTACAACATAAACTTCACCACATACCTTATTTTACTATAAAGTTATGAGACAGCTGAGAAATGCCAGCCTCTGTACGTTCTTACGGCTGTGATTGCGAAATATTTAATAACTGTTCCTAAGTGCTTTACAAACTCTTTCACTCTGCAATGGTTTTAAGTGGAAATATTAATCTATGGGCAAAAACAATACATGTGATTTTAAACTACTGACCAGTGATTGCTAAACTACACTGTGGCTAAAGCGAGGCACCTGAGAGGCCAGACAGGAAATGAGATCAAGGTGAGCGACAGAGAGACCATTATAAGCTCTCGGCAACATCTGTGCCTCACATGGAGGAAATGCACTACAGGAAGTGACCCTGAAATCATCACACACTCACATACACACAATGTCCCTCTTTGTCTGTATGGCCTGTGCGCTGCTAGCAGAAGTGAGTTCTAGCGCGAGGCTAATTGTTTTTATTCTTTGAGGTCCAGAGGCAGCGTCTGCGCTTTACAGAGTTGTTCTAACCTCACTGCTGTCTACAGCCAACAAGTACCTAATACCTCAAAGCTGGACATTGTGTTGAAATTATGGTGTACCTAACAACCTTATTAACTTGGTTAAGAATGAAGTAACAGCACAATGTGAAAAAAAATTGTAATTGTAGTTTAATTATGAGTAAATGACAGCATATATTTATTTTAGATTGCATAATAATAATAATAATAATAAATAACACAAAAACAATCTCCTCTCTGTTATGGCTCTTTCTGTGGGATGTTTTTTAAAATTCTTCTTCTGAAGATGAATGATTCCTGGCCTGCCAGGTTGTTACAGTATCAAATACTAAACATTGTGTATATTCCTCAGCACAATATATCACAAAATATAATCAACCAATCAGCAGTCTCTAAACACTGCTTTAAAAATGTTTACAAAAATAAACAAACTTAATATAGAATAACTTTTCTACATGGTCTACATGTTTGCACAGTAGCACTTATCTTTGCATGCACAATTTGTATTTGAAGAAATGCTAGGAACATTTATACAATAAGATTTGTAGTAACGTAATGAATAAAAATGGACCACATTTACAACCTGTATACACATGACATGTACAAGCAGACACAAACGTCATTTTTTCTGGCCTTAAAATCAGCTCCGCTGGCCAATGATAAACCAGCAAACCAAAAGTGCCATAATTACTGTCTGCTATCACGAGAGCTCCATTTCTTTACATCTGTCCTTGGACGATGGTTTCAAATGACCGCAAAAACTCTGAATGCTTTTCCTCCTGAAGGATTCTGAAGGCTAAACGAAAAATAATATTAACACAAATCCAGCAGGACGGAAAGACATTTAAATGATATGAGATTCGTTAATCCCCCGCCAAGACACTCGGTGTACCCTCAATGCTACATAAAGCCAGACAGTGTAGGTGGTCTGGTTTTGTTTTGCTGAGTCTATAAGTTTCTTGCACAGCCACCCACTAAAGAACGTGATTAGATTCTCCAACTGAGATCATATTAAAGGGATATTAGATAATTAACCAAGTGACCGACTCCCCAGCAGTAACCGGCACAGAAACATCAGCAAACTACAGCGGCTCTGAAGCAAAGGCTGGCGCAGCAGAAAGTACCTCTCTGTGGTGACCCCGTTCTGATAGGAGCCCCTATATTGCCTCCTTGTATCCACAGGCATGACGTCCACATAGCCTCCAGAGTCGCTCTGGATCACACCGGCGTGAATAGCCGCCCTGCATATACTGGAGCTCTGCACAGGAAACAAAGAGGTCTCATTTTGTTCTCTGCTTTGCTCATGAATTGTTCTGTTATAGCTCAGGAGAACAGATGTTTCACAAGTATCTATTTTACTTATTTTCTTAAAGTCTTTAGTAAATGTAAATAAACACTAATAACACAACTTTTGGCATAAGTGTGTGCAGCTATAAAATGAATATGGAGAATATAGTTCAGATAGTTTGATTTTTGAAGTTTTTAAGAAAGTAGTTTATATTAAAATGTCCTTGAATTAAACCATCTGATAATAAAACATGCAAACTTACATCTGAATAATATTGAGATCCAATTACTCGGGCATAGCTGTTATACACGCAATTGCGAGGACAATACAACCTGCAAAAATACACCCTGTTAGCTGTTGTGTTATTGACAATGCACACTATTTATTTATCTTAAAAATGTACTACATGGTATCTTATGCAATCTGTCAGGTTTATTTCTGTAGGTTTACCTGGGACAGTGCCGGACTGGTTTCTTAAAAGGACAGAACTGTGCAACTGTGGTCTCACAAGAAACCGCCTTCACTGCAAGTCACAAAACATTTCTTATTAAATGTCATGCTGAAAACTTTTGTAACTGAATCGTATGAATACTGACTGCACTGAGGCACCGACCCGGGACGTTTGAGACTGTGAAGGCATTGGCGCTCTGGTTTTTACTGAGGAACAGAAAGAAAATCAACAGTGAGATCTGTCTGTCTCAGGCAGAGTAAAATATACAAACCCAGTGACCCAGGTAACAAATTTAGGTTGTAAGAACGTTACCCTAACGTTTCCATTAAGTAACAAAGATTAATGTTATTTTAAACATTTTTACATTATTGTTTGGCTATAAGAACTTTATTCAAACATTTAAATTCTGTAACATTTTTTAAATATAACTTAACATTTTTGAAATATGAAATATAATGTTAAAGTTCTACTGTTGCTACTGCATAAATGTTTCTTTAATAACTTTAAGAGAACGTCAGCCAACATTATAAAACATTATAAAAATGTTAGCCGGGGACTTACGCTACAGTCTGAACTCCATTTTTGAAGGACTTTGAGAAGCGTTGCCTTCTGCCCACCCTGGTGATATCTAACCAGCCTCCATCATCGTCTATTATCCCAGCATGCAATGCGCTGCCACAGATACTCGATTGCTGAAACACAGCAACATTAATGAGAGATACTTAGAACTTAGCATCCATCCATAATAACACAGCCTTAAATGCTAAAAACAGCTAAAAGAGGTAGATGTTGTAATGGTGTATTTAGATTTAAAAAAAAAGACAAATGTATTTTCCTACCATGTCAAAATGACCGGATCCAATAACTTTTCCATAATGGTACAAGCAGCCTGGTGGACATTCATACCTGTTTAAAGATTTAGAATCACTATATAATTAATAGTTTTGTTCCCCAACCACATTGAATTAAATATCAACTCATTATACCTGTTACAAGTAGTTCCTTTGCAATGATCACGTAACTTAGCATCACATGCTACTTGCTGAGCTTCAGAAAAAAAATACAGTATTAATAGACAAGTACAATATGTGTCTGTCAACACTTGGTTTTGTCATTTCATAACCATAAATTCTAGAAAGAAAATTATTCAGTTTTTCTATATTAAACTTTTTTAGTTTGTAAACACCTGAGAAAATCAGTAAAACAAATGCCACACATCTGTATATGTTAGGTGGACTATTAATTTGTAGTTCAATTTTGATATAGTTTCCTCTGCCTTATTCTCACTTGTGTCTCCTTAATGCCATTAAGCTTTGTGTTTTTAAGCCCTCTTGTGGTTTTGTGGTTGCTGCTAGTTTTGGCTCTGAGGATGTCATAAAAAGTCCTGAAGATTGGAGACCAAATTGGATTTTTATCCAGCGTAAACAAAGCCAAAGTTAACGTGTTCTTACACATCTGTGAGGTACTGATGACATCATTCTTCTCAATGTTCTCATTCGGAGAAGGTGTTGCGGGCTGATCTCTGTGGTGGGTTCGGACTGGCTCAGGTTCTGGTTCGATATAGTTGTTTTCCTCCGTCTCAGGGGTGTAATGCATACGACCACCATCATCTGACGAAAGTGTCCATTAATCAAAAAGGTTCGGAAGCACAATTAGCCTTGAGACTTCACAAATATCTGTTAGCTAAATATTACAGACAGACAGGTGGACAGATAAAGATTAATACCTTTGTAACAGAGGTTATTTTTGCAACCGCCACCGTAGCTGGGAGGACATGCAGAGCATGGAGACCCGTGTTTATATGGTGCATGTCCCCACCAGTTACCTCTGAAAAGAAATGTGGCATATTACAAATAATGCTTGTTTCAAATCACAACAAACAGCAAATGTCAAGGTAAAGCTCAGTGCTCTTACGGAGGAGAATAATTGCAGACCAGGTACACAGCTTTGCCCCAGATCATTCCCCACACATTCATGTTGTAGCACACGTTGATGGCACAGCCGATTTTATTGCTTGTGGCCCAAACCAGCTGCGTACAAATCACAGCATCAGCATTTAACTGAAGAACACAGATTACAAACAGGTGCGTATTTGATTTGGTGCAGTTTTGGGAGAGTACCTGCGTATAATGTGTGCAGACTGGTCCAGAACATCTGTAGGGGCAGTAAGGGGTACATTCTTGTGGGTAGGGGTAGCTGAAATCTCTCACCTCATCATACCAGGCTTGGACATGAAAGGCTGGCGGTCTGTCTCTATGGACAATCACATTGAAAGCATTGAAAATTATTACATTGTATAAGAGATTAAATGAATTGAAATGATTGGATTGTATAACAGATATAAATGTTGTGTGACTTTACAAAGCATCTTATAAATGCACAGATTACACAGTCATGGGTTAAAAAACAGACAAGAACAAAAACTGTGGAGCCCAACAAGTTTTTATGGGACAATCGTTTCCAAAGTATTTCAACAGTACCTCCCCCAGTGTGCGCCCAGATTCTGCCCAATCCGGGTCAGAAGATGAGAGGGTCCATGTTGCCACAGACAGGTGTGTGCCCAGTGCTCAGCGCTCCTCTCCAGATCCGTGTCCCACACCTGTCACAGCACAGTGACTTTATCAGTGTTATTAAAGGTAACATGGATATTGTATAGAGCACAACAGGATCTGCCCACTTTTGGTTCCTGCCAAGTCAACCAATCAGCTGCCAGAAAATTTACATCATCATCACTACTTTTAGTTTAAACAATGTTTAGTGGAAAGTAAAGCTAAACATTTTAAATATTATGAAATAAAACATTAAATGTTTTAAAGGGCAAAATAACACCTCAAACAAGTTTGATAACATTTTTAGCAAACAGTTGAGACTGCCTAGTTACGTCAATGATATGGTTGTTTTGTTCTGACCAATGGGTTGAAACAAATTTTAAACTAGGCCAGTTAAAGTTAAAAACCATAAAGAATTTGTTTCACTAGCTTGGAACAAAAGGCATTAAAACTGCCTTTAAGATTGCCACTGTTCCGAATGTAAATGGTTTTGTTTAAAACAATAAGCTCACTGTACTGTACTGGGTCTGGCTATTCTACACAAAACAGGCTTAATTTAAAATTACATACGAGTAGTTTCTGCCCTGTGCTAATCTGTTCCATGTGTGCACAGCTAAGGTACATTTCATCCAACCAGTGCCCAACAAATACTGTTCTTAAATTATTATGATAATTCGGATCTTTTGCACATTAAATCACCTGAAATACATTCGAGTTTAATCTTACCTGGAAGAAAGAAAGTTTTTTCTGACTGTTTTCTTGCCCTACACACATTGTGTTTTTGAATGCCATGACAACTGCAGGCAAATTTGCAAGTCATGAGCTGTGATTGTCATCAACAAGTACTGTAAGCGTTTACCATAAATGTGCATGTAACAGCAACGTTTTTAAAGCACTAAAAACCACGTCTTTCTGAATCTTAGTTTAATGTGTACAGGACTTGTATGCGGCCTTTGAGACGTGTCTTGACATTGCTGATTTGTTATGAGGCCTAATTTGCTATTACACTGAACATCTGGGTGCAATGCAAGAAAGATACGCATCCTTTGTGACTCTCGCGCTTCTCTATTCGCAGTGATTACCCAGAGGACTGCAGAGACTGGAGGCAGCTAATATTCCCCCTCACCTGGGCTCCACACAAAGACACATTCTGTTAAATTTGCTGTGGGATACCAGGTACTGGGGTTTGACAGATTGAACGCTAAATTGTTTAGAGCGCCACAGATGTTATCAACTCCAAAATGATTTACTAAGAAAAATGTTTGAAGCTGTTCTTTTACAGCTAATCGCATGTGACAGTATGTGTGGTGTTGGAAAATACCAAGGCTGATTCAAAGCTGGAGCTATGAGAAAATTGCTATCGAGCTACATGGCTCAACGTGTGCCTGCATTGTTGCCAAATGCATCGGTGCAGGAAAAGCAACTACAGAAAGTTCTGAGAAGTGTCAGGTCATGTTTAGTAAAGTCTCACTGCTCAGAAAGTAATGAGAGATTGGCAGAGCGCCACATACAGTAGGTGAGCCACAGCGTGTGGGTAAGAGAAGCTGTATTTTGGCATCCCTGACGGACTAAACTGTTGTAGACCACAAACGGGACTGTAGTTCAGCGTTTTCAAATGCATCTTTGCAAAACTGCACATTAGCAAAACTTTTCATACAGTTATTTACTCTTTTTAATCTTTTTCTGGTTAGCAAAGCAATATATCTTGTACATTTCCATAACTTGTGCAGTTAACCACCCATTTCTTGGCAAGTTTCCAAACAAGTTGCCCATGTTTGGTCTCTAAATTACATTTTAATTTCATTTGGCTACAGACCAGTGAAAACTATTCACACAAGATAACTGTATTCTGTGCTCTGATCACATAATATTTATACTGGCTCATTTTGCTCAAATAAGCTCGACCCAAGTTTCACCCTCATTTTATTGGAAGATCATGTGACTTCATGTCAAACTTATTTAGCAATAAATATTTGATCACAACAGCACACAGTATGAATGAGATAACATGATATATTGTTAAAGCTATCTTACCATGTACTCCATATTTGAGGCAGGGGGGTACACCTGACCCCTCAATTTATTATGCAGGTCAAGAATAAGTTGCATATCACTCTGTGAAATTGCTCTTTTCCCTCTGGACTTGGACTGCCACCATTCCTCATCCTTATCCATGTATTTTTCCAACATAGATTCCAAATGGGTGGCATTGGGAATCACCATGGAAACTACAGTTTGGCTCGTCAGAAGCAGCACAAAGCCGACAAGGAAATCTTTGCGTCCACAATTCATAGTTGTTTCAATAGTCGATTACAAAATCCAAGCAGTTTGTACTTTCCTGGAAAATCAAAC
>JBAJNP010004181.1:0-34871 GCA_036877545.1 Yasuhikotakia modesta | reverse complement strand
TATTCAATTTTCAAATATATATATATATATATATATATATATATATAGCTATATATAGCTAATAAGACCGAATCAATTAGCGGATATATGCTAATGTGCTTTTTCCAATGGCAAGTGTCTTGCCATCAATTAAGAGACGTTGCTATGGGACTTACAGTGGGCGCTTTCGGTATTATGCATTCACTGCAGAACGCGGGGTTGTGTTGGAGATGGAGGAGGGGAACACGCACTAGCATCCATTATTTACCAGCCTGAGATCTAAAAATAGCTCCTTCTCCTGTCGAAGAGTAGAGCAGGGTAAGCCAAAGATAGGAGGGTCATGACATACTGCTGCAGCAAAGCGGCGTTGCGTGTTTCGCTCAGACAGCAGCTCCCGTTCTGCAGGTGCAGTGACCGTCACACGCTGATGCTGGCCCAGCTCAACCTTTCAAGCGGACTTCACTGTGTTTTGCTGACAAACCAACTTACTGATCTTGGAACACCTTGCAACGTCATCAAACTGAGACAGTGATGGACGCACACATGAAAATAAATAAATGTAAATTAAACGCTTCCGGCTAATTCTCCCTTTGTTGCCTTCATACAGTCAATGCGAAAAAAGGCAACAACGATTTCTTAAGGGCAAGATTTCTAGCCATGACCCTTGGATAAGTTCATGTAGCAGCTGGCTCCACCAGCTGGTCAAACTAGTGAGTAACTAGTACCACACGTTCACAATTACTTGGGTAATTACCTGGAAAATCTCTGCTTCCTGTAATAATGTATTGATATATCTCTATTTTCTATGCCATTTCAGTGTAGCTCACTTCAAATGGGGAAATACTGTGTGAAGCTCTTATTTGTTGAATTGTTTAGTTAGGACAATGTATATAAGAACATTGTTGGCGTAAACAGGTCAAAAACACTCATCTGTGAACCTCACAATACATGCACAGTTACCGACTGGTAAAGCCTGAAAAGCTATTTAGCTGTTAATTATCAAATAATCTGCACAGCCTAAATTCATTTTAGGTAAAGATCAGACTACCTCAAAAACAATTGTTTTCATTGAAATAACATGCACCATCTTCATAATATTATCAGCTATTATCTTTAAGAGGGCAAATGAGGTCAATTTTTGCCTTAAGGAACCATTTAATCATCAAATCTACATTAAATGCGTCATTTTTGTTTCCACAGTGAATGATATGAATGAAAATGAATGTGAATCCCCTGTACAGTGTCTAACATACAGTGTCTTGATCTAAATCACATATTCTGCAGTCCAGTCATTGTTCCACCATTATATAACTTGCCATAATCACTTACTATGGTATTTAGTCACTGACTATACATGTTAGCACCTGGTGCCTATCTCTGCCACCTGAACGAACTGTTCAAAGCTTAAATGAATCTGAATATGAGGACAGTACCTTCTATGAATCAACAGAGGGCTATTCTTGCTGGTGGGAAATACCAAAGCTGACTGCAGGAGTTAACCTGACTACTGTAACTGCATGGGGCACGGCTATCCTCCCTCACTGTCTGCTCTGCTTGATCTCAGCTTTTTACTAACACTTTGATGTAAAGGTCAGATATTAAATATAACATTGCGTCTGGTCACCTGCCAGCCTTATATCTCAGCTTTTATATGTACTTTATCTGTCTTGCTTTCATCAGTGCTTATCTATTTAAATCTTAGATATGAACTGTGAACATTCAACAGTTCATAATATCATATAACAGTTCGTATGAGTTCATATCATATTCATTTACATAGACCTGAGTTTAAGTTAAAAGGTTAAAGTGTTTTCTATGCATATTTAAACTAATTACAACAGTTATTGCCTTTCTGTCTAAATGCAATGGTAAATAACTGTAAAAAAAAAGATGTATTAAATTACTATGGCAAATACAGTTGGCTAAGCTCCTAAATTCAACATCTATTGTGAAATGCAGGTGTCAGGCCCTGCCAATATAATCTCATGAAAGCTATAGTTGGATTAACCACACAGATTAACTCCAATCCTAACTCACTTTAAATCTAATCCCAATCCCTCACTACATACCTTGCGTCACTGGTGCCGACCAGATTACAAACAATTTTACACACAATAACACAACCAGATGGACTGCAGCGCTAACCTCATTACTTACCTGTTTTTATAAATCTGTCTATAATTCACTATTTATCATAAAGCCACTTGGAAACATGGGATGGAAAAAATGTAAATAATACGGTAAATTTATAAGGTAATTTGTTGTAATTAGACAAATATATATTTCTGTTTTCAGGTATTCTGAAAGAGGCCAGAAGAGGGCAGCGTAATGTTTTACATATGCCTGTAAACGCACATATTTATGACTTACTTAGCAAGTTTCATTTCAATCTGTTGTCGGATTTCCTGTCTCTCCTGGTCACTCCGTGCAGGAAAGATGTTTCTGTCTTCCAGCTCCTGTTTGCTGGGACGATTCCGAAGCTTCACAGCCAGCAGTTCCTTCCTCATTCTCCTTGGCAACGTTCCTGCACAAACAAGAGGAATTTTTACCTACATATAATCCAGTAATTTTTACACAATTGATGACATCTTACGTATCACAATATATGCATTAATTACACATTAATGGGAATTTCATGTTACAATACAAGGTTGGCTGACATGCTGTTCAACTCATCACTTAGTTTTAGTCTGTGCAAAGTTATAGCTAATATTTTAACCAATATTTTAGTTCATCCAACAGTAGTCCCACCCTTGACAGTACAGTTTCACAGCTCAAATAAGACTTATATGGGAAAATGTCTATGCTTTTTCCATAAAAATAAAATATGCACATTCTCTACATTCAACTCCCTAGAATATTTACTTCCATTATAAGTTTACAAATCTTACTGCACACTGTCCAAACAAACTAGTAAAGCAAAACATTTAGCTTGTAACTAAGGCAGTACCCTCAAAAAATAAACTTGCTGTAATCTTTAATATTAGACAGACCAGAGGTATTTACACCCATTACTCACCTTTAAGTGATATATTTTATTTTTTTGAGATGCAAAAGTGTTTTATTTAAAAGTATTTATTTGACTAACTGATAAAAAGCATGTGACAGATGCTGTCTATTAAAAAACGAAAAGCAATTTCATGTAGTATGACTGTATATGTTACACTCACCAGAAATGACAGAGTCATTCCAGCTGTCGATGTCATAGATAATTCCTGAAGCATCAGTGAAGCAGTGATCCTGTCTAACATTTTCCTTGTTTTCCTCTGCTTCCTTCCTGTTCACCGAATCTCCACTTGGCTCTCGCTCAATGCTGTATGCCAAGAAAAAAAATAAATGCAATACAATGAGTATTTTAAAAACACCTTCTTAAACCTCCTTTAAGGCTGAAAGAAAAATGGAGGAGAGAGTAATAGTAAGTCGATTAACGTTTACCTTTCTTGTCTTAGCTTCGTTGCAAGTGCACGGTGCAGTTCCTCTATTATACAGCTAGGTGGCAGCGGCGGATGTATGCTGCCTATATGCGGCGAACCCATAGGATTGGAAAAATGCCCTCTTAATACCACAGAACTTGGGCCGTCAGGGATTCTAGGCAGTTCTTTTGGGAGAAAACAGTTTGACTGAGGCACAATTGTGGAGGTGACGACTTTACCCGGGTCTGCAGAAAAACACAAAGGTTGTCACATTACACAACTATTTGCCAGACTGATTCTCATTTTGGGGAAATGAACACACCTTCTTCAGTGCTAAGCTGAGAGGACAGATTCCCGTGGCTACTCGGAGGAGATGGTTCCTGTGACTCATCTTCCTCATCTTCATCTTCTTCATCTTCCTCAACATCCTCGTTCTCATTTTCAGATAGATCCAGCTCCTCTTCCTCATCTTCCTCATTTGAATTTGGTTCTTCTGTTGATTCGCAGTCTTGCAAAGAATCTACTACAAACAGAAAAGTTTACAGTCAAGTTACAGTTACAAAGTTACAGACAAGTTTAAAACTTTAGACACACCAGACACACAATTTTCCATAATATAGATTATAAGTAATCAACAGCATTTATAATAATACATTTAATTAAATGAAAATGTTATATTTGGGTAGAAATTGAAAAAAAAAAACATATTTGACAACACAATTATTAGAATTTGAGCCTTAAAACAAGTTTTTAAGATGAAATAAATAACAAATTCATGAAAAACAAATGCAGTCATGTTTACCTATTTGACATGTTATATTTGTTTAAATATTACACAACTAAATTATCTTTACATTACATTGTTTACACTACTGCTGTATGTCTCTAAACATTATACTGGGTAACGTAAATGTCACCACCTAAATTACATTTAAGCTATTTACTTAATCTTTATTTAAACTTTGTTTTTATTTAATTACAAATAATTTCCCTCATTAAAATAAAGAGCACTTATTATCTCCAGTTTTGCTGATGTCACTCACCAGTAGGGAGATTGTCTTGCTCTGAGCTGAGGTACTCCATGCTACTGATGCTGAGAATGGGGCCCTGAGAGGTCGGCAGCCTCATCTCTGCATCTGAGATGCCCTGGATGGGAGAGCTCAGGTCTGGAGAGTGAAGTCCACAGGCCAGGGCCACATCTACACACAGAGCACCTTAAATTACATTGATGAGAAAGCAAACACTTACCAACATTCGTTTTTAAATTCTGGTGTCATTTAAAAACTAGTGTCATTCAAGTAAAATATCATTGGCATCTGTCTTACGTACATTACATCTGTTACTTATCTTCTATGCCTTTGTTTTTTGGACTCCCAGGACAGGCATTTGTTACTGTCATCGCATAAACTTTAGCCACTTAAAATCTGTAGCAAATTTGGAGATCACAAACAATTGCAATGGCCTCTTACAAACTCAAATTATGCTACATCTGGTTATGCTGCATCTGTTTACTCTTATCAAAACTTTGTACAAACTTTAACTTGTCTGTTCTACATAAATACAGCTACTTGGCAAACTAAACAGCCCCATTTTGCATTTGGCAGACACTTTTATCCAAAGTGACGTCAAGGCATACAATTTACATGTGTTTCCTAGGAACTGAACCCTCAACCTTTTGCGCTGCAAGTGCAAAAATCTACCAACTGAACTTCAGGAACACTTTAATTAAAAGCAAACGGCTCAAATGTTGTTTGTTGACATAGACCTGCAACTCTTTCCTACGCATTTCCAAATTTACTGGGTCATTGTCATTGTCAGGTGAACATCTGGGAATGTTTCCTAAAACCTGTTATTAGGCAAACAGGAATAGCCTACTATTAAACCTCAGGGGATAAAGTCCCACAAATAAATAAGTGGTGCTGTGCCCAGTGATTTCTATAAATGTCCTTCCTCCTGCTTTACTTTCATTTTTGTGTCTCCCATAACATTTTTTGGCTAAAGAATTGAATGATGCCACTCACTCATTATGTAATGAAACTTTTTCATCATCTAATGACTCACTCATTTCTCACTTCATTAACAGATCTTTTGCCTCTGGCACGGTTCCATTATAACTAAAACTGCTACTGTCCCCCTAATGCTCAGAAAAACCTTGACTAGGTCTTTTTGTGTTTAATAATTATAGACTTATCACAGGCCTCCCCTATTTAGCACAATTACTAAAGACAGTTTCTGACTCCTGACTGCACACCGCTTACATTTATAAACTTGACAGACACTTTTATCCAAACTGATAATTAGGATCCAGGATACATACATTATTGAATGTGTACATTACCTGGGAATTAAACCCTTGACCTTGGTGCTGCTAGCCCCATGCTTTATTATATTAAGCAACAGGAACACACAGATCTATATAAGCCTTTCCATCTTGTCTTCTGCATAGCACAAAGACAGCTCTCCTCAGGGCTGAAAATGACCCCTGTCTTTCTGCTGATTCAGGCCTGTTTAATATTCCACCCTTTTTGGACATCAGGCCTGTATGTGATTCAGCCTTTTAGTGTTTGGCATGAGTTGCACGGGAAACCCTCCTATGGCTCAATTCTTCAGTGACAAACAGCCATTTGTTATCTTTCTGAATCATAAATCATCCATCGCTCCTGTTACCTGCGGTGTCCCCCAAGGATCAGTCCTTGGTTTTACTTTGTACACAATATTCTCATGCCTCTTTTTGTTTGAGACATTGTTTGCAATGTCACATCCTTATTGACTGTCTACATCTAAGTCTGAATTTAAATCTGAATTCAATACACGTAAAATAAAGGTCTTATTAGCGGTTTTTCACTTTTAGCTCACTTGATGTTTCCAGTAGATAGCTAGTGATAAAGTCAGTTCATAATGACTACATAACCATCAGTAATTAATTCAACAGAGTTTGTTGTACATTATTTACAGTCTTTAAAAGGCTGCATTTTAAAACCATCATATTACAGCTACATTTTGCAGTAACCTGGTCTTGCACTGCAGTTCTTGGCTGCTTGTATCCTGGGCTGCTCTGTCGCCTGTTCCAAAATTACACAGTCACATCAACACAACTTCTATAACTGTCCTCTTGCAAAGCTAAAAATATGAACCATCCGCAATTTTCTCTCACCCTTGCTTTTGTTAATAGTTTTGTTTTAAATGTTTCTTCCTATTATGCTACTTTATCATTATTTGACTCCAAGCATTTGTATTGTTTTTTGTTCATCATACAACCTCTCACCTGTAGAGCTCTGCTTCAGCTTCTCATTTTTCTTTTTCCTCCATTTCCATGGTCTGAAAATGCGGCCCAGCGTGGCCAGTTTACTGTGTCGACGGATGGGCGGGGTGTGAACTCCGCTTACCAAACAGCTGGAGCGCAGCACCTTGTGTTGCTCCATCACATCTGTAACACATACAACAAACACCAACACATTCTCATTTATCAGTATGAGCATCTATCAGTGATGTCCAATGACACAATTTATATGCAAACAGTACAGACAGACGATATTGATTTTGAGCATTTAGACACAATGGTGGGTTTATGGGAACTCAGCTGGCTGCTTAATTTAATAAAAAGCACACCTTTACCAAGATATTTATGGCAATTAAAGAATAAGTTTTAGTATGAAACATGCAGGAAGTAAAATTGTGTTAATCCAACCAGTTATTTAAGGTCATAACAAAACATGCTACTCCTAAAGCATCAGTTTATTTTGGAAGAGACAGATCCTTCCGTTTATGGTCCAGCGGACACTAAATCTGCATATTTTTTGCCTGATAATTTGATGTTTGCCTGCGTGTTCACACTTATTCTTGCAGCACCAAATAATTCACTGTGATTTATCATCAAAAGAACAATTGTGTGTCGTGGCTCACAAAGCCTAACACGACACCTACGACGCCATCATATCCAACGACAGGCTAGACTAATCCTGTAAAATATTCATACACAGGAAAAGCTCCATTCATAGAGTAAATGAGTCAACCCACAGCAAAACACTCTGCTACTGAAATAGTGCAGTGTGGGCAGGGGCAGCATGCGAGTGCCATCACGAAGCCAGAGGGGATGCAACGCGCCGCGAGCGCGAGGGTTCTCCGATCACTGACCACATACGAGAAAAGAAGCGGGTCAATCGACCGAGCATCTTTTGCCTGAATAATCAGCAGTATTCCAGGTCAAGCCTGAAAAACTGTGTGGTGAGGCGAGTCGGCAAAGCCCGGGTCAGCGCCTAGCTGTTACTATGGTAACCGCTCCCCCAGATGCGCAGCAAAGCCCCCTTGAAGGTGGAATCTGTGCACGTTGTGAGGGGCTGCCACTGTCTGAGGAAAGGGAGGATGGGGGAAATGGGGAGGGGTGTGCAGGGGGGAGGGAAAGGGGGGGGGCTGTTGCTATACGGAAGTGCTTGCAGAAGACCCTGTGCAGCCAATCACGGCCCACTCTTTCATAACATATAATATCAAGCATACTCACCTATTTTTCAATGCAGGGTGGTGTATTACAAAGACACTGTCACACTGTACAATCCACTGGCTTTGACAGATGAATATAAATGCTAATGTATTGGTATATGACATAATTACACAGCTAGCTGTGGGTGCAGTAACAGCGGCTGATGCGTTACACAATGCGCATTAATAAATATCGTAGTTATGAAAGCTGATGAATTGTGAAAGGAGTTACACAATGCAGTACAGAACACATATGACAATATTTTAATGAGTATATTGAGTTATTCATGGGGTAAGTGACAAAGGAGCTCAGCACAGCAACAGAAAGCCGGTCAGCATCGAGGCCTGCATGCTGGCTGTGTGCCAGACATGCCCTCATTTCTGATATCTTCAAAGTCTTTTCAAATGTCTACCAGAACTCTGATAAAAGACATGTCCTGACTGTATGGGCATTTATATCACACATACAGTGTCTGCTAAAACAATAAGTACTACACATACACTTCTATACACATACAATACTACACATACACTGTACATAACAAACAGAACAGAACACACACGCTTCTGTAGCAATTTTGATATATTAAGGGGCAAAGAAAAGATGCAAAATGAGAAAGAAAAAACATACAGATACAAAAAAACAAATAAAAAACAAGTTAAAAAAGTAAAGAAATAAAAAGGTTATTGTGTTAAGTAAATCCTGGCTGTTTTGATTTTAACTGCTTTTTTGAAAGTTCACATGCTTTTTATCAAAGGCTTTCATCTATCACAGCTTCAAAAACACTTTAAACATGGTTTTCAAGTGATTGAATATCTGTGCGATTAACAGAACAAACCCCACAGCCGGGAAATACTAGAAAACACAATATAACATTACAAACTGGCACATTTACAGCACATCTGTCAGCAAATCTACTATCTATACACAAACACACACACACATTTAGCTTTCTTAGCCTATAATGCTTGTTTATCAAAACATTTGTTTTGTTTTGTTTTGTTTTGTTCGGTTCTTTTGTTTGCTCAGGGTAGATTTGGTCTAAAGCCCTTATGACAAATGCCATTTAGCATTACTTAAAAATAACTTACATGCCCCACAAACATTATTACATTACTAATATACAGTATATCTTAATATATTTAAGATAAAGTGTATTCAGCCTGTTGGAAATGTCTGAAACATTCCTAAACATTTATATCTTAATATTAAAGAGGATTATGAACTATAATTTGGACCGTAGTTCATATATTGCCAATATATAAAGAAAATGTCTGAAATAATGCACATTCAGATGGTTGTTACTGTAAATTAAACCCAAAATGATGATCAGCATTCCAGCATAAAACAGAGATTATGAACAGCTGACTGTACAATATTTCACTTATCACATGACTATTTCCCAAACAAATAAATCAGAGTTCAGATCATTGTGTTACATGAGAAGAAAGAGATTTAAATGCTTTAATGAGAGTTATATGAGAAACATTAAACACTAGCTGATTGGTCAGTTTTACAGCATCATCAAACAAAAACATCACCAAATATTTCCAATGAATATAGTGTTGAATCAGAACAATATTCCATATTCTACAACAAAATGAACTTTATCATTTAAACACACATACTGTACATAAACAATAATAACTTCCCTGGTATTATGGTATAATACATTGTTATGTTTACAGTTCAGGTTAAACACCAGGAGAATAAACCTATTCATCACACAGTTTGTTGTTGAAATTCAGCTCTAACCTTTTAACTCATGTCTGATGCTATTATATAATAATCTGATTTGGTATTGGCAAAGCCCTTAAGTAAATGTATGTAAATGTAATTGAGTTGTCCTTTGAGGCCTGTTCTGTCTGAAATCAGTCCTGAAGACGCCAGCCTCAGCCTTTTACTGTATATATAAACAGCTAAACCCATTTGTCTTCAGCAGATACTGAAGAGGTTGTTATTGTAATGTCACTCCAAAAATGCCAGAGAGAGATTACAAATATTATTCTATTCATCAATGACTGCAGATGTAACATCCAATCAGAGAAGCCACATGAACGTGGGCTTCATTGTAATTGGTTAGATCAGGGGGACACTACATGTATGGTACTTGACACGCTTATTAATCAGGGCTGAGCAAGTGTGTATCAGTTTGTCTTGCTTAAACAAACAGAGAATCTCAGTCTGATTCAGTCACTCATTCCAAGAGTGTCATAAATGATGAGCCTAAACAGCAAAATATTGAAATATGCATTTGATCTATCAAAACAAAACAAAATCAGTCAGTAGGATTAGTCAATATTTTTACAAAACTGTACTCTATCAGTTTGTAAAAAAAGATACAGATAATATTATTTAAAATAAACTAATATTCATATTTTATATGTTGGTATTGACATCTGACATCCCTACATACAACCAGAGTTAATCTAAAAGGTTTAGCTTACCACATGTAAATCCAATGTATTCTGTCGACATACATCACTCAATATATTGATGCTACTGTACATTGCAGATTCGCTACTAATAATTACAACCACATGCAAATTCAACATGAATGAATCCCCTTTAATGTCATTTAGTCAATCCCATACAGTGCAGTTTCAGAAACGGCTCACAAGAGCAGGTTGTTCAGTGTGAGAAACGAAAGCTTGCTGTCGCCCGACAAAAGAAACCCCACAGTTTACCCCCCGGATCAGCAACTGCGCAGCCATCTGTCAGAATACAACTGCCTGCGGTGCAGCCTCCTCAAGATGCTAAAAGTGGAACACGCTAAATAACAAGTCTCTGATGAGGATTAAAACGACTTGAGACAGCTCCATGCTTTGACCACTGTTGCTTAGGAATAGCAACTGTAGCTTCAGTCACACATTAATTACTCTGGCTTCTGACATTAAACAGACCCCTGACCTCTTATAATATCTACAGCTTTGGAAGAACTGGCTGAGAAGATCAAGCTGTGGTGACGCACCATCTCTGTTGAGATCTTTAGCAAGCTGAGGGTTGCATGGACATTGTTCTTAAAGTTGGAAGCAGCATCTGTTTGCTTATATGTTTTGGTATGATGGCTTCAAAGTATATAAAGGATTACAAAGCATCTTGGAATACCAATGCCTTCCTCACGTTTTAATTGGCCCTTGCGCATGGAGAGACCCGCTGGACCAAGACCTTTAATTAGTTTCACTTTTACAATGAACTACATTTACATGTGTATTTTATCATACAGAAAAAGGTTTACTACTAAAAAGTTACAACATTTAATGGCTATTTAATTCTCTTGGAACAGCTAACCTTGACCACATTAGGCAGGTTAATATTTTGTGAATCTCCATTTATATTCATTTAATCACCTGGTGCTCATGTTTATGATCAGATTATCAAGATAATCTGTAAAACTCAGTCTTTTCAACTGAATTTATACTCCGCTGTTACCGACAACACATATGATTGACACAGTACATTGTTTATGACTATTTACCTTGTAAAACAAAGTGTGTTAACAAAAAAATAAACTACACACACTAGAAGTTTATATAGCCGCTATAGAGATAATAAAAAATAATAATATTATCACTAATCCTCAACACTGTTAAAACAAACTACACACACAAAAACAAAGTGCTCCATTAATGGTCATGTTCTTATGGACCTCATGTTTTTTCCATGTTTTTGCTGGGGTCAAATCAATGAGGAAATAACATTAGAATAACAATCACAACAGAGGCATGAGTTTCCATCATATCTGCCCGATGGACATTGATTAGGATTAGTTCAATGTTAGGGTTAAATGTTATAATTTATTATTATTTATGATTAAAAAAATACGTTAGGATCACTGGGAAACACTGGGATCTCTGAACCACAAAAATAAAAACATTGTTAAAGATTTAGTCACTTCAATTGCACAGTTGTTTACCGTCATATATATATATATATATATATATACATATACTTATTTTCTTTTTTTTATTTGTTTCTTTATTTGTAATTAACTCAAACAAAACTTAGTTCTATTTATTACTAGTAAATAAATAAACTCAGATTTACTTCATGTTTTTTTTCTCAAGTATAAAAACATCTCGGTATTTTACCTCATGCTACCTGGAATAGATTCAAACACAGAAAGCAATAATAAGCAGGTAAAGACATTAAATAAGGGCTTTGTAACTCTGTAGAGGCTTGTTTTTTGAGTGAATTATTTGTTGCTGCTGCTGAGCCCCTCAGAGCAGTGTTTGAGGGAGTAATCTGCCCTGGGCTTTCTGGATCGCTCTCTATGGTGCTGAAACCCCTACTGCCATACACAATGAGCCAACATTCTGCCATATTACCCACAATGCACTGCTCCTGGGGACACTTACTCTATGGGCAGCACCTGTGGAATGCTCTCTATTATAAACAATTCTAGAATTTGTTGTCTGAGCTGTAAAATTGTTGGGAGGAAACTGTTCAAGGCAGATTATGTACTTGAATAATAAAAAATTAACTTGAACTTGAATATTTTAGGCTTGATTTGTGGATGTAAGCAGTCCCTTTCTGGTATCTTTCTGGGAATTGTTACTGAAGTTATCAGCTTTACATGACCATAACAGACGTTATGCAAAGAGAAGGTTAGTAATAGATTTTAATCACGCTTGTCACACATTCAGTTCTGTTGACTTTTGAAACAATTGCTTTTGTTCTGTTGTTCTGTTGTGTATTTGAATGTTTATCCTGGTCTTGCTCAGGCACAGATTAATGCATGTTGCTATTGGGAATTTGCCCAGGGCACTAGACCAGCAGGGGGCCCTGTAACGCAATCGAAAATGACCTTCCACCCCCAAAACTGACCCACATCTATGCCCAAGGCACATCAACGTCATAATCCATCCCTGGCCCTCCCCATGGACTTTCACTATGAATTGATTTTGTTTGTTTATCAAAAAATGAATGACATCTATAGTTTAGCTCTATGACCATATATGAAACCAAAAACACTATAAAGAACATATACATTACAGAAACAATATATATTTTAAAATAAATAACAGAATGCATCACAGAATGACACCGTGACAGATGCATCAAACAGCATGTTGGGCTCTGATGGTAGCGATTAGTCATGGTTTAGAACAGAAATGTGCCACAATGTTAGTATTGCTAAACTTACATTTGCTCTTTAATGATTCTACATTGACTCTCTGGTGAGTCACTTAAGTCGTTTTCACCTTCTGTGTCTCCTCATTGTTTTTCTCCACTTCCCTTCCCCCATTGCTCCCTCCCACTCTACATCTCTCTCCTGTACAACTCCCTCGACTCCATCCTGCGTTTCAGTCACGGTCTCTCTTACCGTTTAATACAAACAGACACTTTGGGAACTTTGCATTATCTGGCAACCCTCGGTACAATAAACTCTGGCTCAGCTGAGCGACACCCATCTACAGCACTTGCGTTCAGGCTCATGAATGACAAATGAGGTTTCTCAAATACCTCAGACGGTTGAGGTATACTGAGGCTGAGCTGCTCTTTGCAACAGCATTGCTCATTGCCTGTTCAATATTAACTACATTTCCTTCTCCTAAAGACTTAGCAAAACCATCTGCAGTACAAGCGGAAAGCCAAGTCACTCAAACCCAGTGACTGCACAATATAAACCGTAGGGTGACCCGGACTTGTGCAGGACATTCAATGACCCTGCATTCATTCCCTTTACACCCTTTTAAAATAATTTTTAAGGCTCATAAATAAACAAGTCAAGCTAAACAGGGAACTGTTGCAGTTGAAACCGAGAACCGCCCCTGACTGATTTAAGTTCTTCCTGAGACATGCACAGGTACAAAAAACACTGTCAAATGTCTAATCTGCTTTCTGTTTTATCTCTCAGGAGGCCGTTGAGCTTGTTGTTTTGTTCAGCTTCACGCCCGAGGAAAGCCGGGAGCAAATGAACTGTGCTTGACAGGGTCAGGTCTCATCTCCTCTTGTGTGTTATACTGTGCAAGTCACTTCAGTCTGTGAGGAGGACAGAAGATCTCAAGAAGGTGTGACACCTAAAGAGTTCTTCAAAGGCAGGGAAATTATTACAAGAACTGACACCACTATGCCACCATCACTGTTGTTGTTATTCAGGGTTAGAGATTTGAACAAACCTCCCAGTTTTGGCCCGCAGACATTATTTACCTAAAATATGGCCAGGGTATATCATGAAAAGAAGCGCTTATTTGACTTTCAAGCAAGCTAGTCAAGCAAGGACCTAGGACATGCCAACAATAACTGGGCAACACCCTAGCAACCACTTAGAACACCCCAGCATGCCAAACGTGTGAAAAACCACCCAGAACATCTATATCAACAGCATAGTAACACCACTAGCAGAACGCTAGCATCATGACATCAACTTTTGCAAGCATATGTATTATCATAAAAGCTTTCTGAATGTCTTCTTGAGAAATTTTATGGAAAACATGTGAAAGGTAAAATGGAAATGTTTTATGAAAGGTAAAAATGTAGCTTTAGGAAAACATTGATACTGCCTGCTACCAAGAAGAATGTTTGAAGAATGTTTTATCATAAATAATCACAATCTAAATCACAGTTTTCTGTATGCAAATCCTGTCACAGATAAAGAGAATGTTTTAAAACAGAAATATCTGGGACATCTATGGGCTAAAGCTTCTGTTAGACGCACTCTCATTGGCACAACACAGAGGCTCATAAACAAGTGAAGGAAAGCTGATGAGTCACAGCCAACCTCAGAACAGGCCTTGCACAGCCCCCTATGCAATGTTAAACATTACAGATATAGCTCAGCAAGAGAGCAAGTCTAATGAACATTTCTCCTTATTTGCGTAATAAAATATTCTGTGCATATTTCCCCATTCAAAGCGAATAACTAAATCTTAAAAGGCTTGTTTAACACAACCGATGATGTGGTCTTTAAAAATTAAGTGCTTCAAAAATGAAGTACTCCAAAGCTTTGGTTATGCAAGTAAGACTTTCATATAAAGAGTCAATCTTCAACCCATTTGTCAGGGGCAGTAAGTTCAAGGAGTCTGTGAAGGCAGTTTAAATGTGTTAAAAGGTGTGAAGTGACAGGGGCATGTGGTGCATCTTAGATTCTAAATTTAAACCTAAATTAAGTTGTTATAATGAACACATAGTTCTACATGTTTGTATAGAACAATATGTTATAGTATATTATATACATAAACTTATAGTATACTATATACAATAATACTATAAACCTATAAACTATTTACTATATGTTATAGTATACTATATACTATAAATCTATTTGATATGAATCAGGTGACACCAATTATTCTAAATATCTCCCTGTCTTCTAACTTAACGTCTGAGGGCAGTTTATTGACATTTGGTATATTTTAAATATTAGTCCAAATGCTATGAGAAATGCACACAAAGAATTATGCAGCAAAATCAAACAGACATTTAATATGTGGCTTTCACTACAGTAGACAAATCTTTAAAAGCCACTTATGATTAGTTTCATTTTCTCATTCAAGACATCATAATTTCAAAATGAAAGTGTAATTAAAAGTGTAAGTAAATTAACCATTGTTCTTTAATAATTCATGCACCAAATGGTTAAATTAAACAAATATATTATGCTATCACAGCACACACGAGTTTTATGAGGGTTCAGATGAGGATAACAAATCAATGCTAGATCTTCAAATGAAGAATGAAGGTGCAAGACGGCATGAATACAATTCAATGCGCTAACAGGCACATCTGTGAGCAGTGAGGGTTCTGTTAAACCGTGATGCAGCAGTCTTCTCAAGGCGTGGTGTGCATGAGATATCAGACCACATAATGTTCAAGCGTTTCATTAATGAATGCTGCGTTTCCCACAATTCCTACCACTGCCTGTATAGTTGATGTATATCAGAAATCATTAGAAAACCATGCCAGATTCAATTTATTACTCTCTCTCTCTTTATTTCTGTCTCAGTCTTTCTCTCTCAGCCTTTTTTACCTCATATTGTCACTGACCTCATGTAATATAGACAATTTAATGCAACCATAATTCATAAAATGCATTATTTCTAAGAAAAACATTAGGAAGTGTCACTCAGTGAAACCAAGAGGGACTTCTGTACCAAATCTGAGCCAATGTCTATGATTCATCTTGAAATGTATCTTTTCTGTATTCAGGGCCTAAAAATACCTGCACTCAACAGTATACACATACATCGCTGTTGTACTGGCAAACTGGAAGTGTAGTGGATGTACTTGCATGTCACATTTAAATCTGATCTTTTATAGACAACGGAAAGGTTAACACAACACTTGCTCTCTTCATTGATTGGCCGCACAGGCATGATGAAACTGCGATCCCTATAGAATAAACCAATCACCTCACAAACAAACTAAAGTTGTCTTTAGCGCAATGAACATTGAAACTGGGATGAACAATGAACAATGTTTCCTTTAACATTGAAAAGGATCAATTGCCATTTTCTCCTATTCTTTCTCAAGGAAAGAGCAATATTGCTTGCCTTCTATGACACATCATTCATCTGATACAATCAAATCTCCTGGTGACTGAAGCATTGCAACTAATGCGTGATAGAATGCATGGAAGAACCTTATGGAAACATGTCTTGGTCATACAAAATATGAAATTCATATACAACATTGCTATTTATATATTCACAAAAAAACACAGTAACTATTAAGTTTGGCTTTACAATAAGAGGGGTCTTGAAAATAATAAAAAAACAATACAAATAAAGCTTAATAACCATATCCTTAAGTATTCTTGACAGGTTTCTTAAATCATCTACTATAATAAAAATACAAGCTCTCGGATCACACCAGATGCTTTAGATATGAATAACTGCGTGTGAAATGGGTATTGTTCATTATGCAAAAAAATGACCTTATATTATGTTTCAATTACAATGAGGGGGAGAAGACACCATTGACCCGCTCACTTCAATAGACAAGAGGCACTGAATGCGCAGTCTCAGTGCGCAATGAAGGCCAACGGCGCATAGTATCAGACACTCCAGCCTAACGTTGCCAAAGCAGCAAAACGCATCTCATTTCACGAAGATGCTTCAATAAGCAAACTGTATTACATGGTCACAGAGACACACATAAAAGGATGTGGCTCTGTCACGTTAGATAACATGCGAAGCTTAACCCTCCTGAATGAAAAATATGAGCTAAATCTTTTGTCCGCTCATTTTCAATTTGGTGACATGAGCCACAGTTGGCACATAATCTGTATCCTGTCTGGTGTGTATCCACTCTCTAGTTCTCTACTTTTGTACCGCTACACCATAATACTCAATAGGGCAATATACACTGTGGTACCCCGAATGCATTTAAACGGGATACATCAATAGACACGGAATGAAATGCGGCGTAATTTGATTGATCTTAATCGTGCAGTCCACTCTGTTTCCCCGCATTAAAGTCAAGGCGATAGCTATTAGCACAACATATAAAGCCATTTTCACCTCCACTAAAAAGCGGTTGTTTTACGTTTATTCTACCGACATATCCGGACAATAAATGCATCATCTTACCTGCGCTGTGCGACAGATCAATGCCAGACTCGCTGAGGATGTTCGGATCACTTTGGGATCTGCCTCTGTGCAGAACGCATTTTTCTATTCCATCCGATGAAGCCATGAGGACCTGTGAATAATATAGTGAAATCCTTTTTAAAGGCAGTCAAATAGTGAAACCCGACGGTGAGGTGGATGCTTGTCGGTCTAACAGCATCCAGCAGCATGCATGGTGAATTGGTACCCTTTACACCGAGAGTGCGTGTGCGAGCGCGTCTGCGGGTGCATGAGGGAGGGAGAACGACTGTGCCCGTCATGACGGCTGGTATTTGTGTGTGTGCACATAAGCCATTATGGGAGGATAGAGGTCTGTCCTCCCATAATGACCTTTTTACAGGTGTGCATGCGTTTTGGTTAAAAGCGTTACTGCATATGGCATTTTTACAGCGCATCCTAAATTAATTCATTGTGGGTTATTACAGAGCTTAGGCGTAAATTTCTATTGGCAGTAAAGAGCGACACCCCAGGCACAGTTGTGCACTTACGGTAGGCTGGTCTGATGCAGTCTTAGCAATGCAATTGCAATAACACACGATTAATTCATTAAATTATGATTAATAGCTTTATTAATATTCATAACACCGAGACCGCATTAGTATTAGAATTAAACGATCCGAATAAATTAAAAAGCATGAATGTTAGTAAAATCGCGACTATTGGAAACATTTCATACATATTTGCTGTGTATTGGTTTTGTAATTGTGTTCAGTGGGCAAAATTACGCTATAAAAATAGATTTAGACCCTATATCCTATTGGTCAAATTTGTAAGACTGTCTCTTATTGGTCATATTTTCGCGAACTCCTTCCTCATTGGTCATCGTTGCACAAGGAGGAAGTGCTGCTGCAGGGGAAGGAGTAGCAAAAATGGCAGCGCACAGGTGCGGTTTGTTTCTGGTATTTATTTTGTTATTTTCCGTCCTATCGCACCCCGTTAGCTGCGATACTTCTAATAAATCGCATGACAATAGAGAAGAAAACACGAGCGCTTCAGACTCGTCGTTAAAGCTTAATGCCGATGGTGATATCACTGGAGATGATCAGAATGAAAAGCAATGGCGGTCGACAGGTGTTGAGATGGACAAACGCGATGACAGCGAAACATTCAGAGCAGTCCCGGCGAAAGATCAGTTTCAGGAGGAGTTGGTGATTCGGCCTCTTCATTCCGGTGACATCTACGCAAGCTTCCAGTTCCGCACGCTATGGGACACGGATTTCTTACAGGAGGGAAAGAAGGGTGTGTGAACTACCCATCCAGTCTGTGGTGCATCTAGCTTCTGTGGATACATGCAGAATTTATATATTTTGTAATACAATCTAAATCTAGTCTTGTATCATCAATACTATAAAATCGAAAATGGGTGTAAAAAGAACGATATTGACTTACAAAACTCTTCAGCTTTTGCATCTTCCAACTCTGCACGCTCTTTTAGTCAGCTGACCTCATGTGGTGCATTGTGGGACGCTTTTCATTTATTGTGATATATGGCTTAGCTCATCCGTTATACGTTTAAAGATTCGTCTATGGTTTGCTGATCCAATTACTGTTCAGCAAAGTTAGCAATTGTTTCTTTTCATGAATTGTCCTTGTTTGCAGTTTCCCATTACCGGCTCTTTCCCAAGTCCCTCGGCCAAGTGCTCTCCAAGTTTTCGGTGCGGGAACTGCACATCTCCTTCACCCAGGGCTTCTGGAGGACCATGCAGTGGGGACAACCCTTCATCCCCTCTCCTCCTGGAGCCGAGCTCTGGGTGTGGTTCCACCACACTGTCACTGAGTGAGTGGACTTACAACAGCATGATTCATTTTCAAAGCTTAATTCATGTAAACATAACCTCTACATTATGTATTTTAAACAACATTAAATGTTCCACCATAATGGAACTAATAGTCCACTGGTTTCCGTTTGTTTTCCAGTGTGGATGGAAACTGGAAGGAGCTTACCAATGTCCTGTCTGGAATCTTCTGTGCGTCTCTGAACTTCATTGACTCCACAAACACAGTACAGCCCAGTGCCTCTTTTAAACCGCTGGGCCTGGGAAATGGTATGGCCCTTTAACTCACATTGACACTCATTGTTTAAAGGGCATTTACACTGACAACCAAGGCAAAGCAACAAAAAACTTAACAGTTAGCAATTTGTGGTGGTATGAGTGACAGCTGTGTAACATAGTTTATCAGAGTTTAACTGTATGCAAATTTTCTTAATGTAAAGTAGCAGCTTCCAATAGGAATGCAGACAGTGAAGCTCCACCCACTGATATAACTGGAGTACAGAGACACAGCACCCATTTAATTGCTGTCACTGTGAATGTTTGAATAAAAATTAAACCATCACATTTAAATCATTTAAAATACATCCTCCTAAATCTAGCAAAGCATGTGTGACCCTAGCCCTGCTCTCTTTCATCTGCATGTCCTTGATATTATTTGTTCTTTTCTGTTTTTTCACAATGCAGCCACAGATCACAGATTTTTACGTTATACAACACTACCCCGTGAGATTGTCTGCACTGAGAATCTGACGCCCTGGAAGAAACTACTCCCATGTGGTTCTAAGGTTCAAAACACAGTAACATTTTTATATTTGTTTATACGATTCATCTTATAAGGGACAAAATATGCGGCGTGTAAATAATAATATACATAACTGAGAAATGACCCAATCAAGTCATGTCTTTGTATTTTGTTTGCATCCAGGTCTAGCCGTTCTCCTGAAGTCAGAGAAGCTGTTTCACAGCAGTTTCCATTCACAGGCTGTCCACATCAGACCCGTCTGCCAGGTATTAGACTACCAGACTATCTGCTTAGAATACACGTGGGTTTGTGTGGCCCAGACTGGCACATTTACTTATAACAAGCCATTTACATGTTAATCTTCGCTTTCAGGATATGCAGTGCACCAGTACAGCATGGGAACTGAGGCAAACCCTTAATGTTGTTTTCGATCTTTACACTTCAGGTCAAGGCAAAAAGGGTAAGCAGTAGAGAAATTAATAGCGAGGCGTGTCATTTTGTTTATTCTGTTGTACATTATTATGTTAATTAGCATCTTCTTGTTTTCACAGAATGGTCTTTGTTTAAGATGTTCTCTAGAACTGTGACAGAGGCGTGTCCTCTCGCTTCCTCTAGTAAAGTCTTTGTGGATATTACAGACAACCCAGAGGTGACAGGAATTTTCTTGGCTGTGTAGTAGCTTATTTAAAATATTAAAAGGTGCTGTAAATTTTTGGTAAATTTTGGTAAATTAAAAGGTGCTGTAAAAATTGTTTACATTGTGTGATGTTTGTCCTACAGGAGGAGCTGTTTGAGTTGAGCCCTGCTACTTCTCTCCTCAGCCAAGCAGTTGTACTGGGGGATCGCAGGACGTATTCAGTGTACGACCTCACCAAAGCAGAGACTTTTGGACAGTTACGTTCACTCAATCTCCTGCTCCGCTGGAAAGGAGACACTGGTATAAATTATTAATTTACAAAAAGCTGAGATTAGCAACATCTGTGCTAGCACTTCAGTCTTACTCCTGATTGGTGGTTTTCTAAATTCTCTAAAGTATTTCTAAATCCGTTATTGTAAAACAGCAATGGCTTCTGACTAATGTCTCAAGACGTCTGGTTGTTTATTTTATATTTCAGCACCTACCATTTATTCCTGCGCTAACAGAACAAACTTTGTTGCTGTTTTCGTTTCTGCTGTAGGTGATATGCTGCGACCTCTGTTGCACGCAGAGCGTTATGTAGCCGGTTTTGGGCTCCAGACAGGGGAAATTCACACTGTCATCTACAATAATCATCCCTATCGGGCATTTCCAGTACTGCTGCTGGACTCTGTTCCCTGGTACCTGCGGTTGTACGTCCACACTCTGAAGGTCAACAGCAAGTCCCGGGATAACAAGCCCAGTAAGTAGACCATGTACTGTCTCAGCTGTACCTATGGTATTTTATTGCATTTTTAGTATGTACATTCCCTGGACATTTCATTCCATAATCATGCTGTCATTAGCAGCACCAGCAGAGTTACAGAAAGGCCAAATTTATAATTTATTACAGACTATTACAGACTAAATAGATCTATTTTACTGACCTTGTGCCTTTAATTTTTTAAGGCTACATTTCCTACCAGCCCTCCAAAGACCGTCAGCGTCCTCATCTGCTGGAGATGCTGATCCAGTTGCCTCCACATTCCATGACTGAGGTCACTGTGCAGTTTGAAAGGGCTTTGCTCAAATGGACCGAGTACCCCCCTGATCCCAATCATGGCTTCTACGTTGGGTAAGAACTTTGAAAAGATCTTTGGTTCTGTTTGCAGGTCTAGTTTGGAATATGGGAATAATAAAGGCATGACCAAATGACTATCTTATCATGATTATTTTAATCGTTTGACAGCCTGCTTGTTAGCAGTTATTGCTTGTTTAATAGATTTATAGCAAAATGTCATCTAAATGTTATTTCATAAATGTTTAACTTTGTAGCTCCTCTGTGATCAGTGCCTTGGTGCCAAGTATGGTTGCCATGGACACTAACTTCACACAAGAGCAACCGCTGTTTAGCAGTTTGTAAGTATTTTTACTACTATGACTAGTAAATAAGGGTACCTTTTTGCTCTAAATATCTTTTCACACTTGCCCTACAGCTTCCCAGTCAAAGAGGAGTCAAACTACTTCATGCGAGTCTATACCGAACCCCTGCTGGTGAATCTACCCACGCCAGATTTCAGCATGCCCTACAACGTCATCTGTCTCACCTGCACGGTGGTTGCGGTGGGATACGGTTCCTTTTACAACCTGCTGACCCGCACGTTCCAGGTGGAGGAACCGAGTCTACCCCTGACAAAGCGATTGGCCAACCTGATTCGGCGAATCAGGGGAGTTCCACTGCTGACCTAACTGTTAAAAACAGTTTGAGGTTTGAGTCTGAGGTCTGAAATGTCCATTGTAGGCAGCTGAGAGGATAATAACAAAAAACAAGCAATGGAGCTGAATTTTGCTTTGTGGCCCTGGTTGGACTTGAAGACTGTTTCGAACTTATGTTGAACAAATGAGCTCCACACCATGACAGATGGATTAGCATAATCGTTTTGTTTTTGTTTTTCAGCAGAAAATCTTTTGTAATGTTGTCTGAGAACTATGCCTGTCAGCATGCACACTTGGGTTCGCTCCGGCATAGTTTGGGCATCTGGGAAAAATCTAAACACCAAGACTGGTGTTAAATTTTCTCACTTTACGCCACCCTTTGAGAGCATGACCAAGCCTTTTTAAAGCACAGGCAGTAACACATAAATACTGGAAATGGAAACTTGCTAAGAATTAAGCAAATATTTTCCACTTGCTGTAATGCACTGATACTTATATAGGTGTTGTTTTGAAAAACTGGGATTTTTTTACTGTTAACTTCCTGTGCACAGACCACATAACAATCCCCAGACTGGGTGTTTTTAAATACAGATTCTGAAGCACATTTCTGAATCTGTCTAACTTTTACATAATGAACTAATCAGAAGAAATGTGTGCTTAGAACAAGCTGTGCTTGCAGTCATATACATGCAATTGTGGTATTCGTGCCTCAATGGACGTCTTTGAGGAGGAATGTATTTTTTTATGAATCTGTTTGTCTGCTCTTGTTTCTTTCTGTTTGAATTATGTGAAAGAGCCACTGTATTAGCAGACTCTGTCAATTTCTGTATTATCTGTTATATAACACAGTAGAGGGCAACTGATGTTGTATACAGATTAGGGATGTGTGAGACTATTTGACTAAACGGTACAGCTGTTACTAGTCTGTTTATGCAAAAAATACACAAGATACTGTACACATTGATATAAAAGCTGATATATGACAGTACTGATATAAAGTACAGTCATTTTTAAGTTGCAATTACAATTATTTTGATTTGGAAAGGAATGGGAAAGTTAGCATATGTATGCTATGGTAATTTTGTTAACAGAATACCACTCACCTGTTATTTATGACAAGTTTACATATGTTGCCTAACATTTGATTAAGTTAATAGGTCATGTGATAATACATACTGGTCCTGCATTGATTGATGATTTTAATAACTGCATATTGCATTGCATATTTATGACCTATTATTATAAATGCCATTAATTAAGGGATATGACTGTTTGATTCATATAAATGTGTCAAATTAGTAGATGCGCACATTCCTACAGAATCAAGTAATTTAGATGAACAGATTTGTAGGACTTGGTCTAAGAACAAAGGAGTAGTTTGTGCTTTTCTGACCAAGAACTTAACTTTCAAACAATACACCAGACAGAAGACCACTTAGTTACTGTCTTACCTATTTCCTGACACATTTAAATATTTGTTAATCATATTTAACTGTGTTATGAACATATTTAAATGTGTGGATGAGGATTTTTTACTAGTAATCATGGACTTTTGAAACCTACTGTATATTACACTCAAAACCTGAAGTGTCCTTACTGGTAAAAAGTGATAAACAACAGTAATTTAAAGTTATTTACTTTTCGTTTACTTTTACGTTTTCCCCCTTTTCCTTCCTGTCAGAATTAATTGTCTGTACACGTTCCTGGAAGATTAGCGGTGCGTGTCAATACCAGTTAGCCACAAATGCTTTATTATCTCTTTCATTTTGATAGCTAAGCACTTCAGCAGGGCTTTGTGCATCACTGTCATGTTTTTCTCCTGACTATTGGTTTGACCATTGGACAACTGAGCTGCTGGAGAGGATGAAACAGAGGTCTCTTTCATTTAGCAGAAATGTTCTGCATGTGTTTGGGTCACGGGGAGGGGAACTTTCACATTCCTGAGCACTGATGCCAGTGAGCTGTTACATGAGAAGGGAACAGAAACTTGGACGCTGGCACACCAACAATACCCGCAATTTAATAAAGTGTGTTTCTTTGCTGTTTTGTAATCCCCAAAAACCGAAACGCTGTTTACCAAAACCATGAGGTTTATTTGGTTATAAACAAGGCAAAAGCGTACATCCTCTGAGCTTCTTAAGTGCTTGATCTAAGAAAACTCAAGTATAAAAGTATTATGTAAAATCCTCCACGGGTATGAAGTCAGCAGGGGTCGCTGCATGAGTGACCGCAGGTGGTTGGGCAACATTTTTGTTCCGCCGGACACTGACCGTCATGGTAACAGTATTCCGCGCACATCGGGGTCCCCTTGGGTTGGGTGCATCGACCGGGTTTCACTGCATGGATAAAGATACATCCTTCAGTTCTGCACTCTTTTCACAGACATGCGCAGTAATCGACAGGAAGACAAAAGAAACACATGGCGTTGAAAACAGTAATAAAGTGAATAGGAAGTTATTACCCGTATAAGGAGCAGCGCATTCATGTCCGCAGCCGTTACTGCAGCACTTCTCGTTCCTCGGACAGTCGCTGTCATTCCCACAATATTCGGCGCACATTCCTGCTCCAAACTTTCTGCGTGGACAGACTCCCGGCTTCGCTGCGACACAAAACGTTTAACAAAAAACACATAACGGGATGTTTAAAATGTGAATAAAAACCTGAAACGTCGGCGATGTGCTTCACAGATCTCATGTTTTTTGTTTATATGGGTGTTTTTGTCCACTGTGGACGATCAGTGGACTTGTGGAATGTGTTTCTTAAAACACAGTTTCACACTTTCGTTAGTGTTGTTTGAGGAACAGTTGTTATTGAGTACAAATGAATTTGTACACATGTGTTGTATATAAATGTGCCCATAGTTGAAAAACACCCATGCATGTGTGTTTAGGAGTGTGTTAGGTTACTGCGGAAGACAGTTAAAGTGAATTGAACTCACTGAAGGCAGGTGGGACACACACAGTACCACAGTCAAACACACAGCATTTGTGATCTCCAGTACAGTCTTGATCTGAAACACATCCCCGACTGGACGGCACGACCGTCAAGCGCAGAGGACAGTGATAGACCACTACAGAAAACAGAGACAATGCTGTGACGTCTACTGCCTGTATTTGACGCCAAGTGAGATTTCTGCACCGCTGCTTCTAAATGGCTCGTGCGCTGGGAAGGCTGCAATCTGATTGGTTCCTACACGTAAAGCCCGCCTCCACACCTAATCTTAACCATAGAGGGTCAGATACTGCAGACGGGGGCGAGCGACTCTTACTGATGAAAATGTTTGCAGCTATTGACGCAAATGTAAAAAAAGTGTTATGATAATATTATTACCATGTATTCATTATTATTCATTATTTTATGATTCTCATGTTTTCTAATACTTTATATTTATATAGTTTTTGTCTTTACTGTTTGTTTAAAATCTCTAAAGTACTTTAAAGCAAAGCCCTATACATTAAATGAGAAATACATTTAAATTACACTACATTTCGATACGTCAACGGGCAGTAAAAATCACAACACCCCCTGCCAAAAGGAAAACACGTTTCGTAGATTTAAAAAAGTTGCATAAAATCGTGCACAAATCTATTGTAAACTATTGTAGTGAAGAAAATAATGGCTGTAAAAAGTTTCTAAGGTACTAACTGCCGATCTCAGCACACAGTGAAGTCGATCAGATATGTTGGAAGAACGTGTATCTGCTCACCTGTGGAGTTTCGTCCTGGTGCAGCGACTGTTGTCCTCAACCATCCAGACAAACATAAAACGACACTCACGCTTAGGAAGCAATAGACTTGAGTTTTCATCTTCACGACCTGCGACCACCAACTAGACTTGGTAGGAAAATGTGGCGAATAAGCGAGTCAAAGGGGGCGGAGAACTGAAAACAAAGAGTCTGAGTCTTCAAGGTCCTTGTGCCAGGTATATACAAATAACATAAAGACAGTCAAACAGAAAATATTCATTTCTTTTTCAAATAAGAAGAAACTATTTTCTTCTTGCAGTAATCCACTCGTACTTTAAACCAACTTGTTCTAAATAAGCCACTAGGTTGGTGTACTATATCTGGCTATATTCAATCCAAAAGCTAAAATATCTTACTATTACTCTCTTACTATTTTCCCACAACAAACTGAATAAAAGCAGCAGTGGTATTTGAAGTAAACAAACCATCAGCAGTTTGCAGAGGGACAAAATGTGGTCAGTATCCCAGATTATGTACTGATGTGTATGACCACTAGATGGTAGACATGTGCCATAATACCGTAACAATAAAGCGCCTTCACCGTTTCCAATATTACGCATGTATTTTCAATTCAGTTTTAAATGCTTTTCACAATGTGTCTTGTATAGCTAGCAAAAAGTTTTAGAAGCGTTTACGTCTATTGCATGTAACTGTAACTGTTTAAAACAGAAACATTAATGCCAACCTGCACTTCATATAAGCAAACTTTTTAAAAAGTATATTTATTAATATTGTGTCATATTTACATACATACGATCACAAATATACATGTAGCATTAAATGACACCCCCACATACTCTACTCTCCCCTTTAAAAAATTAGATAGGGAGAGCACAACTTTACACAAATGACCTTTTCCATTAGCAAAGTGCAGTGCAAAATAATATATGTAATAACAAATATTGACCTAGTGTAAATTTCATTTCTTATTTAAAATTTCTGTGCAAAAGCATTTTGGGTTGCCAAATTGCACTTAGAAAAATGGGCGGGTTTGTTAAAATGTTTAAAAAGTGGTAGAGTATTACTGTAATGTAACTCTATCCAACAACAAATAAATAAATAAATACATAAATAAATACATTTGCGCTAAACCAAAAGGGAAAATGTTACCTCAATATAAAGGAATCTTAAGTTGTGTCCCAAGTATAAAACCCAATTGTATACATTTGCACATGTATACAATTCGAAATTAGGCTTCTACAATAAAAGTTTTGAAATTAATATATACCCAATACTGATGGAATGATACAGCATTTTAAAATAATAACATCTGACAAAAGCCACATTATATAAAGATGAGTTTGTGATATATAAAGAGATCATTTGTGTTACTTAAAGACTTTAACTGTTTTAAAAAGCGACAAGTGTAGTGTTATATGCATTCAATATACATAGAGCTGTGATCTGAATTTTCCTTTAAACTAATTTCCCTCACTTTAACTGATAGTCGTTTAAGGCAACTAAACATAAAACATAAACAGTTTCAGAGACAATTACATTTCTTCCTTTGTCCATCCCTTATAATTCTACCTAAAGTCACTGTGTGAGGTTCAAGGCCATATTAGTGGTTAAAACTAAGGCTTTTTTTAGTGCTATAACAAGTGCTTATTGTTACAAGTACTTACATTTCTGCTAATTGTAGTTTAAGGCCAATATAAGGCACAAATGTACTGTGCTACATCTAGTGGAAATTCCTGCCAGTTGAAATGAGGACTTCAGTGGTTCAAATTTTCAACAAGGTTCACCAAAATTCAACCTTAACATATAAGGTATAAGGAAATCGAAATGTTATTGGAAAAGTCTGCTAGATTTAAAGCGATTGTTCTAGGCAACTTGTGCATTATGCAAGTTAGTATTCCACAGGATTCCCTAGCACCCTTTCATACATATTGCTTTCAAAAACTTATACCCTTATAACCCTTATAACTGCTAACAGCCACATTAAAAATGCCTATAAGGCATCTTCACTTTTGCCTTTAGCTCTAACTGCTCCCTCACTGTCCTCTATGCTTTCCTTAATGAGACACTCCTTTAAGTTGGGCTGATTCCCAACATCAATGCCCTGATCCTGGATCTCCTGCAGAAGAGCCTCCCAGCGCCTCTTGTCCTTTGATATCTTCCAGGACAGCCTAACGTTGGACTGCAGAAGAGGGATGAGGAAAGGGTGCAACTTGTGCTGCTGCAAGGCCTCCTGGGAAGGCGCCAGGTCCTGCAGAGCTCGGTCGCAATGTTCCTGAGCCTCACTAAGTTGTTCTACTTCCTGGAAGCAGGTGACTAGGGCGGACAGCGTGAAGAACCAATGAACCCTCTGGAAATGGTTTTGCTGTAGGAGTTGTTGGCATCCTAACTTCTCCTGAAGCCTCAGAGCGTTGAGAAGGGAACCCAAGGCTTCTTGGTAACGGCCCACACGCATCAACATCTGGCCAGCACGCAGGTCACCCAGGTAGAAAAACTCAAGAAAAGTGGGCGTGGTCCGTATTTCAGGAACAGAGTGAAGGTGGGACAGGTACTGCTCGAAAGCCCGGCTGCGCTTGGCGATGGTTTCAGCGACAAAGTTTTTGCGCAGCTTCTTGCGAGGGAAGTAAACGCCGGCCATCTCGTTGCCATGGCGACGACGCAAGCGGCTATGCAGACGTTCAAAATCCGTGTAGCGGCGCGTGATAACGGCGGGAGTTTGGTCAAACTTTCCAGAGTGGATGAGGTGAATGGTGTACAGCTGTTTAAAAACCACCACAAGTATATTACAAATAAAGCTAGCAACTTAGGAGTAGGCACATTTTTCATAGAATACAAAATGAAGGTTTTTACCATTATTAATTACCTAGCTTTAAGTAAGTTTATTACTTAAAGCATCTGAATGTTAGAAGTTAACATGACATGCCAAATAATGTCAACAGTGTCTTTTGCTATTCTTTATCTAAAACAATTTAAAATATTATAAGCACTTTACTGTCATTTTTACTTTTTATAGCTTCTAAACTAAATAGAAAGTATTTTTCATTTTAGAAATGTATTTGCCAGACTAATATAAATGTGACTATTTAAATTCAAATTTTATTTGTCACATACATTTCCATACAGAGTACCACATGCAGTGAAATGCTTTTTATGACTGTCCAACATCAATTAAAATTTTAAAAATTAAGATAAATAAATTAAAAGTAATAAAGAATAGCAAAAGACACTGCTGACATTATTTGGCATGTCATGTTAACTCCTAAAATTCAACACCATTGTATAAATATGTAAATATGTAAAGGTTTAGTAAAGTTATTCATCAGTACAGGTTAAAATAAATAACTGAATGAATGAATTATAGTGGTGGTTAGTGTACTTACCACATACTTGGAATTTGTCTCATGGACAACACTGGCATCAGTCACTTCAAAAAGAAGTTTTTCAGGAATGCAACGACTTCTTGAGGCTCGCCAGTTTTCTTGTAGCTGTCTGGTGATCATACTTGAACCTTTTGGGGAAGGACCCATAGGGCTTGCATCTACAAACCAAAGACAAAATTAACTGAACTCAAATAACTGAAAAAGAAGAAGTGAAATCAGCCTATAAATTGAGCATTGTAAAACACAGACAAACTGTTCTCTTGTAATTTACTCATCCTCATTTCACTTGAAACAAGTATGCAGTTCATTTTTCTCTGAACTTTTAAAAAACAACTTTACACACCCTTTTTCTGTCCTACTTCACCACAACAAGTCTTTACTATTTCCTCCTATTTCAGCTGCTCCATATGTCTAGCTATAGCTATATGTATCTGTGTAGTTTTATGTTACCTGGTCGAGTTTACCAGTGCAAATTCAATACTCTCAAAACTCACTGACACAATAAATTGCTTAGAACAACAACAACAATAATAATAATTATACAGAATATAAGCTGAGGACTACCTGTGCTGCTACAGGCATTATCTAGAGACTCTCCAAAAAAGTCAGAATCACTGTCCGGCCCGGATGCATCACCGGCATCCTCAGATTCCAGAACCCCATCGGCCTCAAAGCACAGGGTTCCACTGAGCCTGGCCGACACGCAGTCCGTATCATCCTCAAGTTCAGAACTTTCTGGAAAATCGTCTTTTCTTTCTATCTCAGAAGGAAGCTCTCCTTCCTTGAACATTGTACGACGAAGTCGGTCTAATAGTTTAGTGGCCATCCCAGTCTAGTCTAGTTTCAACCCTGAAGAGCACAAAAAAAGCCAGTGAAACAGTGTCTCTGTGAGGCAATAACTGTAGTAATAGTGTAACATCAAACCACTCATGAACTTTTTACTGAGCTGTGAAACCAGAGAGCAAACCTTGGGAAAACTGATCTCTGATATTTATGTAATATTTATTATTATTACTATTTATTATTAAGTGGTTTGTTAAAAAGAGGCATTTAATTCATGTAATTTCCATGCAAAATATCTGATATCTGATTACAAAACAAGAATCACACAACAACAAACATTTATCTTTATAGGATGTTCATCATATGTTCTCATACTTTGCAGACAAAAAGTTGAGTTCTTGTTCTGGGAATTGTTGAAATTTGTACATTTTTCATACTTCCCATAATCAACAAACTGTTTCACAATTCCGACATTTAGACAAGAGAGACTTTTCACAGCGCCAGTAAAGTGCAGAGACTTCAGTAGATCAATCTTAGCTTTGCTACGTGCTAACAAACATCGCGCTGAACCAGCAGCGCGTCCACCAGAAATATAGATAGAAATCTTAACAACACTTTAACAAAAATTAAACCGTGTAACTATTTAACTTTTATATCAACACTTCTCTTGCCTTATCGTTGAATGTTAAGGAGTTTGGTGTAAACTCGCAGCCGTTTATTTGCTAACTGTGGCTAATCTAGCATACATTAAAGAAAAGAAACAAAAACACAATAGTGTTTATATTTACCTGAATTACAGACTTTTAAAAAACATCAACTCAGATCTTCATGGTTCGGGATCAGTCATTCTCATGTGCGCAGAAAGACAAGATAAGCGCGTTCCTCTCTGATCCACACGTTGGTGGGCGGATACACACAAAACAAACTTAGTGACAACACCATATCAGGAAAAACATGGCATATCGATTGAATATGAACACAGTTTTGCAATATATTAATAAAAGTTAAACAATTATAAGTTTATAAACCGCCTCGTTTGTGGATTTCGACTTGTGTTTCAACTAGAAAATATGGAGTTATTTTTTATTATGACATTATTAAACATTGTCCTTCTTGATAGACTGTTTTCCTTTTATTCTGTTGTTATAATTTATCTGACGTGTATATGGCGTGTAATAATTTACTAAGAACTGAAAGGAAAAATGTCAGCAATGCATTTATACATGAAGCTATTTAGGTAATTATTAAGTCGAAACGATCGTCTCGGTTTGGTAGTAAAAAGGTAGATATGGACACCTTATTAATATTAGTAAATTATTAATAATGAAAACAACTGTGTTGCGTAAATATAAATGGTGTTTAATGGTAGTTCAGTTATCGTTCAATGTCCTGCCAGTCCAGCGGGTGGCGCTCAGCGGCCTGTATGTTAGTGCTTGAAACAGAAGAAGAAATAACGGCGGGTTATTTTTTAATAGAAACTTTAAAACGTGTGGCATAATGGCATCCAAAAAACCTTCAACTATACGCAAAGTCTCTTCTTCAAGTGACTCCAAAAAGTAAGTTGCTTCATATTGTCCATATGTAGTTTAAATGTAGTCAAAATATGTTGTAGTTTTGCTTTAAGATTCAGGTTGAGAAGTTATACATACAGCCTCTGTTTCAGTGTATCAGCTGAAAATGACAGCGGAAACAACAGCGGTGCGAGGAGGAAAACCAAACGTAAGAGCTTCTAATAACCACTTACAACTTTCCTGTTGCGACAGTCATGACAGTTTAGTCTTAATGTTATTGTTTTCAGCCTCTGTTACAATCGTGAAGTCCAGATACATGCAAACTGAAACAAAGGCTTCTGCGAAGGTGAGTGCATGGTGGTGAATGACCTATGACATATATATATATATATATATATATGCATATTATATATAGGCATATATTGATATAATAATGATGTTAATCAAGGTTGACGTAGCATATTGTGTTGTCTATAGAACAGCGTACAGCAGCAGCAGTCAATACTGGTGCCACCCAGACCTTCCTCTCCCAAAATTGGCAGCACACGAAAGCCGAGAGAAGGCGCAACATCCAGGCGCACAATGAGCACCTTGGCCGACCATGACTCTCCCCGTGAGCTTGTGGCTGTATTTATGTCCTTATTTTAGAAGTCACTAAATGTGTCAGATTTATACCTCAAATCAGTTGTTACATCTACAGGATCTAATAGTATTGTAGTTGCTGAATACATCTATCATATTGACATGTCATGATGGCTGATGTGTTGTACTGAGCAAACAATGTCTTCCGACAGTAATTACCAGCATTTTGGAAGCCTCAAGTTTGGGAGGAAATATCCTGCAGTCAACTGTGTTGGATGGCCACTGTATGCGTCCAGATTTTGATGTCTCTGTCATCAAAGGTGTGCCACACATATATTCCAATACAATATAATACAATTTTGTCAGTAAAATTGCTCATCTAACAAGTCGCTATTTTTTAGATAAAGTTCCCGCACCTCCAAACACAGTGGATGTTAAAAACGAAGAAAGGGACATCGCGATGGAGATGTTTATATTGGCTTTCCTTACGACTAAGGTCTGATGCTAAGTTAACCTCTATAGTAACTGCTTTGCTCCTCTTGTCTCACAACATGTTATTAGCAGTGTTTGTACTTTGTCTAGATTGAGCATAAGAATCATAAATTGAGAGAGGAGGCTGAGAGAAATATACTAACTGTCATGGAGAAGGAACGGCAGATGAGTTTGCAAGTTTATCGCAAGAAACGACACTACCTGCTCATGGAGAAGCAGAAACAGCTCAACGGTTTATTGGACTTACAGGTTATTTTTACGTTTTACTTTCCACACAATTTATTTAAAACGTTCATGTTAGCATATCTTGTATGCACAAAGTGTCACTCTTTGGTGCAGATTGAGGCTTTAGGCTCTGTTGCCGCAGCAGCAAGCACATTTTCAGAGGAATACAAGTCATTTGCCACGGCGGTTGATGCCACGAGACACAAGCTTCCTGTGAAGAATGTTCACATTGGAGAAAACACTGGGCAGTTCTTAGGTGTGTGACATTTCAGTCTTTAAAGTGCACAGAAGGCAGGAAATTATGAATGTTTCTCTTGGTAAATGGCTTGATGTTTAATACTGATAATGGAGTGGATAATGGATATTCTTAATGGTGCCCCATTTATTTTCCTTTTTATTGTTTTACACCTAAAAGGAAATTTAGTTTTGATTATTGTTGAACAATAAGGCTTTTATTCTTCCTAACTGGGTAACTGGTCTAAATTGTTTTACTAGTTTTTACTGTATTCCAAAATGTGTTTATAAAAAGATTGGCTGTTTACATTTAAATAGTAGTAATATAATATGTAATATTTGGTGAATGTTACCGGTGATACTAACAAACAACTCTGACTTCAAAATGCATCGCACTTGCTCCCTAAGTTTAGATAGCAAAAAAGGAAACTTTGTAAGGTTGGTTGCCTTATTGTGGCAGCTGCCACACTGAAATAAAAACTAGCTTAGCACAACCTTGTTCTGGGTGCTTATTAAGAATTATTTTTCTTGCACAGACACAGCAGTGGGATGTCTGAATCAGAGCGAGCGTGTCTTGCAGCAGTATACACAAGGCATTCCCACTGACAGTGAGGCAACAGCAGAGTGTCTGGGAGAGATGAAAAATTCTGCCCATGAAATCAGCAAGCAGTTGTCAAGGTAAAGATACAATAGTGTTCATATGAAAAGCTTTGTCTGACGCATTGCGCAGACCATAGCACTGAAAATTGTAGCTAGATTAATATTAATATTGTTAATGCACTAACCTTAAACATTTGTGTGCTGTTTTATATTTTATTATTAGGACGTTTTCTGAACTTCTAGAGGTGTCTTCATTAGTAAGCCGTGAAACGGTTTTAATCCAACAGTCATTGGAGGAAGAGCAGATTGGACAGAACATGGCTCAGATTCTGTTCTGTCCCTCCATGTCATGATGTGTTTAATGATTTTGTATTTAAATATGTATATACAAAGAATTAAATGTTATGTTGCATTACAGAACTGTGTCATGTTTGTTGTTTGTTTTACATATTACTTTGTGGTATAATGTATTGGTTTTTATTACAGTAATGTTTAAACGTTTGTTTAAGGACATAATAAATGACAATACATACAAGAGTTTCTAGTTAAGAAAGAGGCTATTGGATTAAATATTTAACACTTATGTGTAATATATAACACTTATGAGAATATGTGTAAATATAATAAATGACTGTCCACATCACTGGTAAATCTCATTTGTAAGTCGCTTTGGATAAAAGTGTGCATAAATGTAAATGTAATTGGTTTCCATTAGGTATTATTTAAATATTGCTGTTTTGCTTATCGCAGAAAATATGTATTACATTGAAATATATTTGCTTGGTTTTGAAGACGTTTTTTAAATAAAGATATGTTATACATTTTGGCCGGTTCTGTTAAAACACAGTAACGCAAAGAATAATTTAAAAATTAAAAGGAAATTTTCAGGCATTTACACTACGTAGCTTTAACCGGATATGACGTACTGTTTCAAGAATACAGGCGTCCAATCAGAGATCTGTATGCGGCAAGTGACGTCTGATTATTTGTGACCCTCCGCAACCAATGAACACAACAGCCATGAATAACGCGTGAGTCCGAGTTGTTGTTTTTATTGGCGTTATTTTGTTT
>JBAJNP010004180.1:0-34873 GCA_036877545.1 Yasuhikotakia modesta | reverse complement strand
TGCTTGCATTGCGTATACATTCCAGTCCTTTCTTAAGGAACCAGCTGACAACTTGCTTTCTTCTCGTTACACTTGTCATCAACGCCATCAAAGGTCTGTGGTGTGACAGGAAGTGCATGAAGTGCAGTTTCCTGCCAGTGCTGTTGCTGGGACGTAGTCTATACGTTTTTTTGGAAGGTCATTGGTGTATTTCACGATTCCATGTGTGTGAAAAGTGTTTTTTCTGTGCTCTAGCAGTTGTTGTGTTGTGTAAGAAGTGGGATAATGTACAGTCAGCCAGACATTATCACAAAATAAACCCACCCGCGGTGATGCAAGACCCCCTGTTGGGGTTTATTTTGATGCTACGCTGGCTCTACATTATCCTCTGTGTGTGTGTGCAGTTTACTAAAAGCTGTTAGCCTGCATTTGTGTACTACAGCACTTTCATTCATGAACATTTACACTTTAATTTTCCACAACGTTATTGTTTTAAGTGCTGGGTTTGTCCTTTAGTCCTCACAGGTTTAATTTAGCTGCCGTTTCCTTCACAGGAGAAATGTTGTCTCTGTAATGAAGCATTTCCTTAAGTTAACTCTAATTGTCTCTGTCCTGTTGCTTTCTTTAATACTCTTGTGTTTTATATGAATATCATATCAAAGGCTCATTTTAGATGCTTCTGTTGGTTGCACTAGTTATTCGTTTTTGCTGTGCTTACTATAAAGTACTTTATAGATCCCATGTGTGGCATGTAAACACACACAAAACACACTTCTCTTATAATATCTCAGTTCACAGAATGCATTCTGAGACCTTAATGTTAAGAGAATGTGTAAGGCTAACAGAAGTCTGGGAACTGTTGCTCAATGTGAGGTCATACTGCAGTATGCAGAGCCAAAACAAACCAGGGCAACAAATGACATCATAATAAGGCTTTCCTGTGGGATTGTTTGAGAATTTTGTGCCAACGTTGCATAGCTCAGAAAAAATACCTCACATCAACCATTAACATATAAAACGTCTACCTTTTTTATTGTTATAAAATTAAAAATCCATTACTTAAAAGCCTTGGTTATACTTTTGTGGTGGCTATATAAATGATAGCCACTTAGAATTTTCCATAAAAATTGCTGAACAAAGTGACTCATTCCTTATTTTAACAAATGCCAAAAGCATCAGCAAATTAGAGCTACGATAGCTAGCATGGCAGCATGGCTCTAAGTGCTATAAGCAGCAGAATAATCTTTGGCTGATAGGCTAGTATGACTCTACCACATTAATCTCCATCAGCTGTTATTAAACGTGTATATAAGGGGAGATTGGACAGAAGTTCACTGCATTTGTATCATGAGCTCATTTGGTTTTTCTAGGAAAATTGCTCTTGCTCTTGCTCTTCCTTTTAATTGAGTCATTTATAGCCCACTCATGCTGGGAGACCGATTTCAGCTGTCTGATTTAGTAGGTCTATTTCTGTGAGGATGTTTGTATTTTGTACATTGTTGTATGTAGGAATGCATTCTTTCTGTTAGAAACTGTCTGTATCTTGTTGTTTTTAAAGCTTGTTATAATGCATAACTGTTAGAGACAGTTTTTACCTTAAAGTGAATTTGCCATCACCATTTAATGTGTTCCCCTAGAGAAGAGGACCTGTTAGAGACACTGATCCTGCTGTTGTGTGAATAGACTTTTTACAAGGTGAAGGACTGTATTTAACACTAAACAACTGAATAAATCATATGGGCAGTTCATTTGTCTGTCACGCTGTAAAAGGTAGATAAAGGTCATTTAAATTTCTGAGAAACTAGCAATGGGAAGCTAGCTTTAAAAGCATAAGATCAGACCCTCCTTTCAGAGAGTTCTCCAACACATGAATGTGTATGTAGTTTGACATGCATGTAGGACATCCTATCATACAATTTGGACCAAATAACAACCTAAAATTAGTTTTAAAAATCTGTCAGACACTTGTAGCTGCATTACAGTGCATTCAAGCTATATCTTTTGTCACTTTGTGTGTCCTCTGGTGTTGAACCCATAATGTTGTTAGCACTTAACTCTACCAGACTGCAGCTACAACTTTAAGTCTGTTAAAAAGGTCATTTTTATTTTGATTTCCTTAAAAAAAGCCTAAGCGCTGTGACCCTCTCAAATAATTGCTCTCTATTTGTCTGAGCATCCTGACCAGGTCAACACAACGCCAATGACTCAGTCAATAAATCTCTGACCTTTGCTTAAATAAATCATGCAGCCTCTTTAAAACTCCTTTGCCTGTTGGTTTATACTTGGAAAATTAGTTTTGTATTGAGGAAACACAAAACAAACTGGAGACCTAATCTGTTCCATGTTGCCTGGGGTTTGGTTTTAGGAAGATACACCCCCAGCAGAGGAACAGAGGGGGAAGTGGATGGAAATGTATGAGACGGGGGCCGTGCTGACAGACGATAAAGTGCAAAAGGCCAGTGGTCACATTTCTTTTCCTAAACACACTTCCTCTGTGTGTAAGGCATTTGTGTATATTAGACATACTGCCTTTCTCTAACAGTCTGTTGTTTAGCACTTGTTGTGTCGTGGTTGTTCACACGCTCACACTGGCAGCAGAGGAAACAGACGGGAGGGGGTGAAGCAGTGGAGAACAGGCCGTGAGGAAGCGGCACTCGCTGTAGTCAGCACTGCTGGGACCCGACACTGCAGCATATGTAAACACAGTCTCATAAACACTCGATGTTTCGGAGGAAAGCGGTTGAATGAAGAGGTGTGAGGGAATGTGTGTGCTGTTATGTGTGATGGTCACAGTTGGGACAGAGATGTTTGTGTGTGTGTGTGTGAGTGGTGGGTTTTGAGCAAAGGGACCGGACCCCAAAAAAATCATAAAATTACAGCCTTTATAGACATTTTAACTGTTACAGAACTGTGCATTTTATTACAGTAATCGAATAATCCTGGTACACATTCATGTCTTTAACTGTAACAGATGAGGATTAAGGGTGATTGTGGGCAGATGTGGGCCAGTGACCTTGCAAATATAATACGGTGCTCCTGTTAATATGATTATTATTTCTGCTCCTAAATGATTGTAAACCAAACTTTATTTCATTTGTTTTTATGGTGTAACATTCTCCTGGCCAGAATGCTATATATTGAAATACAGACAAACTATTATACAGTAGCTATGCTTTCAGTTAAAACTGATCATATTTAAAGACATCCTGATTTTGCAAGAGAAGCATCTGACAGGTTATGATAGCTGAGCCTTCTTTGAAGTCAGCTTCATTGGTGAGTAAGTGTGATTTTAATTTGTATGCTACTGAAGCAGAGGTGTCCATCCCTACTGCTCCTTAAGAGCCATAGAGCTGCAGTATTTCCTTCTAGTCCAGCTTTAACACACCTGTCTGTTTGTTCTTCAATAAGTTGACAAAGTTCTCCATTCATTTTAAGTGTCTTGCGCTTTCAAAACAGTGCCTCGGTGCAAGCTATTCCATCAGCCTTTAACTGAAGTACACAGCAAGTCAGTTCCAATATGAGAGCTAACCTCATAGCCTTTCCCCTGGGCAGTCACATTGTATATACAGTTGCTATGGAGAGAAAACAACAACAGAGAACGATAGACACATTAGTTCCACAAATATGAGCCATGCGAGTTCACACTTAGAGCCCAGTTTCCAACCCTCATCTGAATCTTTACGTGTAGATGTGACAGCTGAGAGAGACTGTAAATGTTTTCATCATTAGCTGATTGGTTTAATTAATTAAGCGGGTGTTTTATGTGATCACTTTGAGGACTGGGATCAGTTTTGCTCGAAACACAACATCTGCTGTATGAATCACTTGCATTCACGTTAGCGTTTCGCATCTTTTTATTGGTGCTTGTCCAGGTGTTGTGGCAATATTGGCACAAACCAGCTCTTTAACTCTGTTGGACATCTTTGGATAACAGATTGCTATCACCTCCCGTTCAGTGCGGCTATGTGCGATTTCTAAAAAAAAACATCAAGGGCTGTAGTCCTGCTTGACTGGGTGGAAACGCTTCAATCTCACACATCGGTGAAGGAGGAGAGGGAGAGAGACTGGGTAAATGCAGAGAGAGTTTGAATTGGGATTCACATCACTACAATTATCCTCTGAAAGTAATTGGGTTTGGCAGCACTCTCTGTACGATCATGGAGCAAAAACACAATTTGATTCCTGCATGCATGTGAGAAAACTGCAATCCAATAAGGGTTGCTGAGGGAAGCTGACACCCCAGCTAACAATTTTAGGTTGTAAAAACATTTTTCTAACATTTCTGTTAAGCAATAAAAATGTTAAAAATGTATATTATTCTATTTTAGACACTATATTAACATTGCTGGTCATTCTGACTTTTTCTGCAATATTTTTAAAACATTACACTAACAACGTTGATATGTAACATTGAAAAGGTTGTACAACTATAATCATGTGAGAACTTTGAGGGAGAACTTTGAGGATAACTGATCTGTCACTTTGAGAGAGAACTTTGAGAGACAACGTTAGCCAACATTCTGTGAATGTTTCCTGTTAGCTGCAACCATTTTGTAAGTATATTTTTTAATTGGATGAGTGCAAGCCCCTGTCAGCATGTTTCTAAACATGGCACTTAAATTCCAATCCCATGTGTAAAAGAAACAGTCCAGCTCTGCTGATAAAATAAGAATATCTGAAGAAAAAGAGAATTACTCATCAAAGCCCACAGCATTGCCAGAGTAGAGAATATTTAACGTCAGTCTCAATTTTTTCAGTTTATATACATACACTTTGATCTGATGTAAATACATACTTTCATTGAGTGTTTGACCATCTGACTGAGTACAGAATGAATGTTTAATGAATGTTTACCTAACACAGAAACAGACTTAATGTCTTAATGTTTGCTCATTGATTACTCAGAGTTCATCTCAGTTAGTTCTCAAGTGCGAATTGGTTGTTAAAAACGCCTTAAGGAGGAATAAAAATAGAAATGAGACAATTGTTGAGTTTCAGTAAGACTTCAATGTGCGTTGCATAATTCAGAATTTCTGTACTGTGGAGTGGAAGAGAGTTAGTTATGGATTCTTATTCATCTGTCACATTGTGCTGTTTATGTGATATTGTTGGACTAGCAGACAGGTCCAACAAATATCTTCCAGACATTCTGCATCATAACAACTCGCTGAGCAGAGATGAAGTGAGTTAACATGAGCAGTTTGGTTGTTTCTTGAGGCGACTGTGTTTTTCAATATGTCACTTAGACCTTAAAGAGAAAACAAACGCGAGAAAGTAGCAAATATAGTTTTTCTTACAGCTAGTCTAGTATCACCAAAATATAAGTGAATTTAAGTTTAAATGTAACACAAGTGTATATACACACAATTTATGTTTACTATATGTAACGTATAGTAACATAACATATATATGTTATGTACTTACTGGTTTGGGCCATATTAAGTCATTAAATGAAAATATGAAATGACAGCATAGCAAAGTTGCTAAAATGATTATAGTTAGCACACTTTGCTCTGTATTTATATGTCGTATGTGATCCAGGAGACAGTACATACATACAGTGTATGATAGTAGAAAATCAGTCTATTTGAAAAGCCTTTCATTTACACGTTTACATCTTCTTTCTACACAGTTTATCATTGAGCCCCTTCTGGTTGTGGTGATGTTCAAAATGTGCTTTTCTTTAAATTTCATCTCTATCTTTTCAAAATTAGTCAGTGTTGCATAAGAGGAGGAAATGGCATATTAATTTCCTCATCAGAAACTAGTGCTGAAGTAATTACGTGTGCTCAGTTATCCTCTCCGGAGTCATTTTATTTATTTATTTATTTTTACTAAAACAGTGTCTTTTTTGTCTCTCTGTTCTTTGCCTTCATATAAGGACTGGTTGTTTTGATTAGTATATAGTTTATAAGATGTGTTTACAAATCAGTTAGATGTTTTGTTATTGAACTAAAACAATTACCCTTTTGGTGATTGTGTTGGTTATCAGATTTTTTTGTTAGTTTGATGCATTCTGTCTCAGGGCTCTGACTGTATGAGTAAAAATTATGAAAGTGGTCACATCAAAGCAATCGATAAGTATCACTGTGGGTTTTCTGTGGTATTCTGAAATATTGTCTGAGAAAAAACACTGACTGACATTGTTGTTGGTTATCCATCTCATTTTATATTTGCCTGTGATCATCACAATCACAGCTGTAAAGGTTGTAATGAATAAATTGTTATGATTACAAGATCACAGCCCTTTTATTGTGAAGCTCTCACGCCCTCCCTCTGGTAGATGTTTCCACAGCTCTGTTGCCGTGGTGTGCAAATATATTAAACGATATGCAGATTTCATCAGTTTATATTTATGTATCTTTTTCTTTCCCCTCCCTCTTTTCTGCATCACTGTCTCTCTCTCTCTCTCTCTCTTTCTATCTGCATCTCGTTTTCCCCTCCCTCTTTCTCCCTCTCTCTGCCAGCCACCACCAACTTGGACTCGGAGAGCAAACGAACGGTCCACTTCCAATCGTCATGGCAACAGCATGTGAATGTGTTCGGCTCGTGGAGTAGGCCGGAGTGCGTGCAGGAACTGCACCAGGAGGCTCAGCTGAACCTACAGAGTATTCTGCAAGGTAGGAGAGTTGCAGCTGACGGCTGTTTGCTTGTGTGTTTTGGTTCCACGAGAGATTGTGTAGCTGGTTTGTTGAAGCCCACAGCCGGATCATCTGCCTGGATCTTGTGTTTTCATTTTTATGTGCCTGTGGGTGTGTGTTTTATGTGTGCCCTCCACTTCATTGCCCGTCTGTGTTTCCCCGAGCGTGTAAGAGAGACTGTATTTGTCTTTCTATTCCTTCGAGCATCATCATGTTTTCCCTCTCTGACTCATATTTTGGTTTTCTTTATGATCCATTGGGTTGATTTGGGGAGAATGCAGAGTCTCATTCTGTGTTCATCTCATTGCTCACTGAATGAATATATCGATGCTGAGTGTTCCTGGCGCTGTGGGTTTCTGTCACTGTACAGGTTGAATTATCTGTCTCTTTCTTTTGTAGATATGACATTTTAATATGTATTTAGGAGGTATAACGTTAGAGATGCTATTCTGGGTGAAGCTGTGTATCAGATCAACCGGGCAGCTGTTTCTTTAAAAACACTGAGTGGGTGGTCAGTGTTTACAAACGTGCGGTGCTGTGCTATGTGAATAAATAGCAATTTGCTGTTGCTTATGCCTGTTTTCCATGCAAACTCATAAGAAAAAATAACAATATGGGTGTGGACCAATGAAAAATGAGTGAAAATCAGCCATTGAGCATTCAGTTATTGACGCAATCTCCTTACTGTACCTTACCTGTACTGTAACGTTTTATGATATAATAATGATTAATAATTTGTCATATCAAATTTCCAGGGAAATGGCAGAATTGAATTCAACATACATAATGAAAATATAAAGTCACATGTAGTTTGAAGTTTCAAACAGAGGTGGTGGTAAAGAGGCAAAAGTTACAGGTTGCAACCAAAAAAATGTAGTAAACAGAGACCTTGTTTTGGAATGCAAAAAAGAACCCAAACATAACTGTTGTTTTGTCTAGAGCTTAATTGGCTGCTATCTGTTAGCAGCCCAATCAACTGCTGGAGGGCATTTGACTAGGGAGTCCATGAATATTTGCTAGTGAGATGTGTGTGTATGGATATAATTGGTTGCATTTACACGTGCTGTATGTTTATTGGCTATTTCACAAACATTTGATTGTGAATGACATTTTCAATGTGTAATTTCCGTTACGGTGCAGAATGTTTAATCAAAAAGCACAATTCTTGTTTGTATCAGAAGTGTTATTGTGTTGGCAAACTACAGGGCTCAACAACATTGCTGTTGTCTTCTATAATGCTCAAGCTAACACACAACGCTAACCAGTGATGCATGCTTAAATAACACCCAATGCTTTTAAATCATTTCTGACTAATTATGAATAAATAACAAAGAGTAAATGAAAGTAGAAAACAAATGACACAAGATGTCCAAACCAACAAGAAAGGGGTCATTGTTAATCACAAACTCTTCTATTCCATTCTACTGCACATGTAAGAGAAGGAGTGACCTATATTTGATAAATGGGAGGTTTTCAGTGAGCATATTGTTAGGGGATGCTTTGAGGTCATTCATGACTGCCTACATGCATGAGTGGTTGGCATCTTGTTTAGACGGGCCATTTGATTGGCTGATAGGAATTAGTCCCATTAGTTTTGCAGACTGCCCCAACATCAGGTCAGGGAAGGAGTGGAGAGTGTCTCAAATACCTTCATACACATCCACACTCTCACTTTGGTGTTGCGTTCGGGTGTCCTCTCTCTTGCATCTTTGAAGTTTTGACATTGGCCTTTGAAGTCTACTCTTCCACAGAGCTTTCACAGGCGCTTTTATGAACTGTTCTGGTGAGTTCTAACGTTCTGTCTAGTCCACTTTCTTCTTCTTTGGTTAGTTTGTACTTGTTGTACGAGTTCCCATTCATTTCATTCTCTTATCTTCATTGTACAAACTTTAGCAAGCAATGTTGCTGAACTATCTAAGATGGCATAGAATTGATAGGAAGGTTTTGTTCTAATGAAATGAGGTTGGGAGAATTGAGCATGGTTAGGCGTATTATAAAAAAGAATTTGCCTTTGGTATGTTGTTGTATTTTTTTAAGTGCTTTGCATGTTGAAGTTTGGTCTTGTAGCAGCTGCAGTGAAATTCATCCCTAAAATGTGATCCAAAACACAATTCTTATATTCTCCTTTTCTTTCCATAAGGACTTTAGATGACATTATTTGGTTCATATACTCTGCAATGCATCCAGTAACTATAAAACTAACTGAGGTCTAAGGCTAACTGAGGATTTGTTTTTCTGTGTATCTCATTAGTGCTGTAATTTGAAAGCCATCTGGTCAAGCATCAGGAATAGATGTGTCTCCAGGCCTTCAGCTTGATAAATAAAATGTCAAAACATTCAGAAGTTGTGCATGTGTTAATGCCCAGCTGTAGGCTGAAGTTATACTGTGCACTGCAGTCTTGCTCTTATTTAATGATGTTTGGGGTTTCAATTGTGTCTTGTGCTTTGTTATGCTCTATCCCAGCATGTGAAGGGGACTTGGCTCTGTGAGGTTAACCTTGGGGCTTGAGGCTATTGTTGACTTCAGAGGTATGCCATTGTCTCAGACAGCCCACCGGGGTTGCTAGGCAACCCAAACTCTAGGAGTGTGACATCCCATTTTGGGAATGGAAGGAGCCCCCCTTGAAATGCAATCGCACACACAGACCTTAAAAGGTTTAATAATGGGAATCTCTTAAAAGTGTAGCCAAACCTGTAAACACAAACACAGAACTGAATGGAAGGGCATAGAAGTTATAATAGGTGGAGGACGGTGTGTTTGTATGTGTGTGAATATGTATATAATGGTTGGGTTTGGGGGAATGTTTTGGGGGATTAGAATGGCTGCAAGCATGGGGTGGGGGCTTTTGAGGGGAGACTTTTGAATGAATGATAATCGGACTGTTTACAAAAGCCTTTAGGGAGCATTTTAGACAAAAAGACTCTAATAATACAATTTTTCTTTCAATAACTGAGCTAACAGGGAGTGTTCCAAGAAAGGTCTCAAAAACATTTTTGCAATAACCTTAGTAGAACTAGTAGAATATAAATATATATACATTTTATGTATGTTTTAAGTTGTTAATGGAATGTTTTTAATTCATATGTTACAGAATTAAAAACTGTTTAAATAGCTTTCTAATAACCAAGCAATACCGTTCATACAAAGTTCTTACAATCTAAACTTGTTAGCTGGCAACATGTCTGTCAGTGCTGTTGCTAACTTTAACACTGTGTCTACTCAGATTTTGAGGAGCAGCTGTACGATAACCGAGTGACAGGACAGACCTTCAGAAACTCTTCCTCTCCGAGCTCTGAGGACACGTCCACCACCCTCAGTCGATCCCCTTCCTCACTCAGCAACAAGAAGACAGAGTTTGTCTTTGTGGTAAACAACTTATCTGCTGTATTAGTACTGTTGAACCAAGTAGCTTAAATACAGACTTTTATATACAGAGTTTAAACAAGCACTCTTAAGTCAATGAATTCAGAGTTGTGTGCCACCAACAGATTGGTTTCTGTCCTATAAAGCATTATTGTATTGTATAAAGTTTGTAGATGTAATTAGATGTTGTTTGTCCCCTGAGTAAAAATAGCTACAGACTCATTTCATTTGGCAATGTAATTGTAAATGTTACAGATTTAATTATAAATAGTTTAAACATTCTGCCAAATGAATCATTCACACATTGATTATGAACCTGCATTAGAGTGTTTGAAAATAAAGAAAATTCATAAAAAACCTTTATCTAGTGCCAAACATTGTGCTATAATAGTTGCCATGCTTTAAAATAAACCTCAAAACCTTTAAGAAATATCAAGGTTTAAATTAAATACATCATTTGAGCTTAATACATATTACTACACAAACAAGGTTAGGAATTGAACTAGCTTGTAAACACATTCTTATTGTTTTTCTTTTTTTAGCCTGCAAATAAGCAGGTGTGTGAGGATGAAACTACAACATTAGGGGTCCGGGCGCAGGACCCGACACCCTGCGCTTCAGAGAAGTCTCTTCTAGGCTGGAATGCCTCACTGAGCCCCCCTGTTGTGGAGAAACCTCGCTGGCACCTGGGCAGAAACACACCTTCTCACCTCGTCCCCATTGACATCACAGGTAAACATGACTCGGTATACCGTCAGCCTCATGCTGAGTATAGCTGGGGTTTTTGGCTCCTAATTTTTTAGTCTAGCACTTCCTACTTGTTTAGAGGTGTTGTTTGATGCTTAATGTTTACCGCTTTCCCAATCGGTTAGTATTAAAGTTAGCATTTGATATGGAAATAGTTTATATCACAGAGAATATTTTATTGTGTACAACTGCTACTCCTTCAGTTATGTCTGTATAATTGGGGAAAAAAACTCATAACATGAACATTTGAAAACTATATTGCCAAAAATAATTGTCTTGTTTGATATTCAAAAAATCTGCTATATATATTTTTTTGTTTAGACGAATATACACTAGCTGTCCTCAAATGCTAAGACACGGAGGCACAAAACTTTTGTTTTGATTTCATTACATTTTTGTTTGTTTACTTTAGACTTGCGCTCAGTTTGAGGATAAACAATCTGCCTGTGAGGTTAAAAATATATTCAAGATATATTCTTGGATAAGCTATACAGTTTTGCCCCCTAAGTTGATTCATCTTGTTTTGAGGATTGCCTTGTTTTCCTGGCAAAAATTGACAAGTTTTTAGCAGTGTAATCATATTCCATTATCATCACTGTGTATTAGTACATTTACAATGTTCCCAGTAAGATAGGTAATTTGGATAGTCGTAGGATATTGAAAATGCTTCTGTTTTGATCTTGCATAAGAATCAATTTTGATTTAGTTAATCATATTATCTTCATCATTTTTATCACCCACAGTCCTGTTTCTCAGTTCTTACACTCAGAGATCAGAGGATTACAATTTCAGACCTGAGTAATATTTGGTGATCTTGGTTGTTTAATTTGCATCTTTTGCATCTGCAGTTTCTTCTTCCTGAGCACAGTGTGAGACATTCTTCTCTACTGAAACTCTAAAGGATATTAAAGGATATTTGTAAGATTACTAGGGTGTAACAAAAGTGTAACATTCTGTATTATTTGATAATGTTCTGAGAATGTGGAACATTCTGAGAACGTTCCCCATTACCTAGGCTTGCTCTCCTTCCCTCTCTTTATCCAAGCTGCTCCACACCCATCTCTAAGCCATCTTGTTACCCCGATTGGCCCAGACACACTGGAGAGGTGGTTGGATCTGTAAACACAGTTAATTCTGTGCTTAGGCAGCCTGGGGTCTGATTCCCAAAGTAATGTTGCTCTTCAGCCACTAAAGATAATGAACAGGTAGCTGTTGCCATGGCAACATGCAGCTCTCCCCCTTCACTTAGCTAGGAGGCACAGAAAAAGCTGCATAGAGGGAGAGACAGACACAGTGAGAGAGAGAGAGAGAGAGAGAGAGCTGTTAAGGAGAGGTGAGAGAAAGAGAAGAAAGATTTTTTTCACTTTTTTTGGTATTTTCATGAATGAAGCCAGCACACGTGAGAAGGTAATGAGGCTTCTCTGAGTGTTGTGTAGAAAAGGCATTGATGTAAAGACCGTGGTGAGAATTGGGCTTAATTAGCACATAATGTTCAGGTCTTTGCATAATTACTGAATGCTGGGCTATTTTTCACAGCCCCGCCACATGCACAGTTTCAAATGATTAAACAGCAAGTACAAAGCAGTTTATTTTAAATGCTGAAAATGCAGCAAAATATTACATGTTTACTGTTCCCTTAATTGAAGACATTTGTTTCATGTTTAGTCAATATTCAGTGCTTTCTTAATGTACTATCCAGTGTCCATTGTCTGATTTCATTTTTTTCAGATCAATCAGGCCCCATGATCAAATGTCCAGCTAACCATCTTCCTCATGTTGTCTATTGCTTTATCCATAACCTACTTTCATTCATAAATACACCAAAATGCTTGTCAATGCTTTTCCAAGGTCAGATTTGGCAGTTGTAAATGTTTTTTTTAGATCAGTATAGAATAATAATAAACTTCTATACAGTCTAATCATTTAAGTTTTTCAATAGTAACATTATACACAATGGTTTAAGCTTGCTCATAAACTTAATTTATTTGAGGACTGTCAGTTAGACTGACAGCTGGTATCTCATATTTTGCCTCAGGCCAGAGCTTTGATAAGCGCTCCGTACAGCACAGAGAACTCCGGGCCCCCTTTAGAACTGATTCAACGGTCAACCCAAAAACCATTCGTCGTCCGAGGAGTGTGGTTGCAGGCCCTGATGTCACGCTTCACTGCCAAGGTGACTAACAGGAAGTTATGACAGGGTCTTAAAAAGAGAAAATGAACATAAACAAAAGGACAATGGGCACTGATATTTAATCATCATTTAAACATTTAGTGTCTGTTAATGCTACACATTTTTTTCTAATTAGCAATGTTATGAATCTTACCCTTTAGAATCAATTTTATTCAGTTTTATTTAAGAATAATAAACTGACTAATCTTTTTTACTTTTTTGTTTGTTTTTTAGGTGACAGCAAAATTCTTGCTGTAGATCTAATCCAGGGTGCCTGTTCCCCTGAACCCTCTCAGCCAAGATCTTTGGAGCCCACCACAGAGAATACAGGTCAACAGCATATTCCCCTTCGGAAGACCCAAAGTGACCTGGAGCACAGTGTCCCCCCATCACCGAAAACCCTATCAGGCCTGATGGATCATGCCACTCTGATGTGCCCCAGCCCCTCTTGGAATGGCCCAAAAGGTTCCACTTTCTCTCCTTCCTGGAATGACTCCTACAACTATGCTTTGGTTACTAGCCCTGCTTCCAAGCAGCCTATATCTAAAACTGGAATGTTAACACCTGGGGTTGAAGGAGGTGGTCTAATGTGTCCATCTCAGACCAGTTCAGGTCTCTCCATGAGCTCAGGGTCACACTCCAGTTCTTTCACCTCCATCTCTGAACCATGTGGACACCGGATGTTCCCAGCCACACATGGCTGTGTTGTTGCTGCTGAAAAAAAGCAGAATGATACTGAGGGGGCAACATCCATTTCAGGCACAGGCAGCCGTCTTAGCAAAAGTGAGCATGAGAAAAGATCTGCACGGTCCAATACCTTCAAGTTTCGTGAGCGTTCACTTTCAACACCAACAGATACTGGATCTTTTTGCTCAGCAGATAATGTATTTTCCACAGGTGAGACAATCCCTGTCGTTCCAGAGGGTGAGAGTTATGCACTGTTATATCCAAGCAACAGCTCAGAGGATAGCACCAGTGATAATGTTTCTGTGGCCACAGGTTCAGACTTTGTTCCAGATGGTAGACTGAGGTCACGCTCACGCAGTATCTCATTAAAGAAATCTAAGAAAAAGCCACCGCCTCCAGTACGTAGTGTATCTCTAATGAAAAACCTATCAGAAGCTGGAGGGATGGGCTCCTACCACAGAGAAGGACACTTCAGAAATGGCAGACCCAAAAGTCTCTTTCTCCCTCGTGATCACCATATTCAGGATTCATTTCAGCCTGATTTTTTAATTTCCAAGGCTGAGGATGATTCAGATCAGGCCCACAGTAGCTTGGAGACATCATCTGATATATCTCAGCCTCCTGACAAGGAGACAGAGCTTGGATTTCCTCCTCACTGGCAGCTCAATGAGTGGAAGGCCAACAATGATCCTTACCGCTCACTGTCAGGTTCAAGCACAGCCACAGGTACAACAGTGGTTGAGTGCATGAAAGTGCAGGGCAGCTCAGAGTCTCTTAATTCACCCTCAACCTCACGAGCCACCTCACCTTCCCAACTGTCAATTGAAGCTGAGACCAAATCCCCCTTCAGGCCCCCATGCCTCATGTCCCCATCCAGTGGCTACTCAAGCCAGTCTGAAACTCCAACCCCAACCATATCAAACACCCTCAATACAGGACCTTCTCCAGTTGGCTGTAAGATGCGTCCAAAGATTCCAGAACGTAAATCTTCCCTCCCAGCAACCTCTGCAAAGGATAAATCTTCTCGCTCACGTCTGTCATTTGAACTGCCTGCAAACTCTCAGCTGGACCTGTCTTCTGTCAAACCCAAGCCTAAAGCCAGCCGACGCCACTCTGACACATCTACAGCCAACAAACCAGGTAAACTGAACCCAAGTCAGTCATCACTGCCTATGGTCACCACCACAGACCTGCGAAGTATCCGCCTTCGTTCAATAAGTCGCTCAGAACTTGAAGACAGTCCTGATGGCTCTTCTGACATTATAGAGGAAGAGCAGATTCGAGATCTCAGTCCTCCTGTCACCCCCTCAAATACAAAACTATCTAAGCCCCCAGTTGCAGTGAAGCCACCTCTACCTAAACGACCTGTTAACTTAATGCTTAAATCTCCATCATCTTCCCCTCTGGCACCTGAATCACCTCCATCTTCCCCTGTGGACCGACCCATGCCCGTTGGTAACATCTACATGGTTGTAAGAAAGCCCAAACCTAAAAGACCAGCCCAATTAACACTTAGCACATCAGGAATAACTCCACAAGAAAAAGTTCACAGCCATATACCTCCTCTTCCAGAATTTGACCTTGAGTATGGGATTCCCATTGAAGAAGATCTTCCATCCCCAGGTAGCCCAGAAAGAGAAGACAAAAGTAAGACCCTACCAAGTAGAATGACAATATCCTGTTTAGCAGATTTAGACAAAAAGAAGTTCAAAGTACCCCCTCCAGTTCCCAAAAAACCAAGTGTTCTTCTCCTGCCCTCTCCAAGCACCCAGACAAATGGTAGTGCAGAGAGGTTATTTTCTGACAGTGTATCACAATCACCTACAGGTCCACCGCCATCAGAGACTGAGGTAGATTCTAATAAAGATGATCAAGACCATTCTGAAACACAACAAATACATGAAAACCAGGAAGAGCTTAAATGTTATGAGGTCCCTGAAGATCAGGAGATTGATGCAGTAGCTGAAGAAGACACATCAAAAGATTTAATTTCTCATCAAATTATGGAATCCAAGACATCTCCAGCAGAAACTGAAACAGGTTAAACAACATTAGTTTTCATATTTTCAATTAACCATTTATGACATGTTGACATAAATTAATGTCAAATGTAAATTAATGCTGTTTGTCTGGAAATAGTCATGGTATGATTTAATATGTTCCTTTAAAAATTATGCTCCACAGAAACCCAGACAGACACCAGAAAAACTGAAGAGAGCAATTTGGCACTTGATAAAACCGAACTGCACATTAGTGAAGAAACGGATGATGATGTATTTGTCCACACACCAACAACTCATACCACTGAAGACCTCTTTACCATCATACACAGGTACAGAATTTGCAATTTAACATAAGTAAAAAAAAAAAAAAAACTAATTTCGGCTGAAGTCATTCTTCGCTCTTACAGTTCATGGGTACAATAAACACAAATGTAGATTTATTCCTGATCTGAGAGATTTTTTTTGTGTTTTAGTCAGTATAATATTTTAGCTATAATAAAAGCTATATCAGCTACCTGTTCACTTAGCAACTGTGTATCTAGGCAGTTTAGACTATTTTCTATCTTGTGTAGAAGGCACATGGCCATAAAATGTTTGACCAATTACTGCAGTCAGTCTGAATTCAATGATAGGATGTCCTGCCAGCCTGTCAAATTACATATTTGCATATGATGTATCATGTGCTTTGAATCATTGCATTGCTTTTTTTTCAGTACATTCCATTACTGTTTACATACCACAGACTAAACTGTAACATATCTGTATATTTTTACCTAGATCAAAGAGAAAAGTTCTTGGTCGCAAAGAACCCACTGACTCCTTTGGAAGCAGACAGGGTCTGGTCTCACCTGTGAAAAGCAGTAACACCGACCTCCGAACTCTGGGCCATGGTAGCACTCCTCGGTCAAGCTCTCGCAATGAAAACTTCATGGCTCTTCTCCAAAAGAGGAGCAGCAAAGCCAGCAGTGGAACCAGAGTCTCAGCCATGGAGCTTCTGAAGAGCACAAACCCACTGGCGCGACGGGTCACTGAGTTCTCTCAATCGCAACCAGATGAGAGCGCAACAAATACGCCCAAATCAGCCCCACAGGACCAGTGATTCCACAGAGAACCGCATGCTGGACACCAATATGGCTGGTTTTCTGTTATGCTCCAACACCCATCTAAATAGTTTCATTTACAGACCCCAAGCTATTGGAACTGAACTGGGTTTGAGTTGTTGCTTTTAAGAAAGCATGATGTACCAATGTTATGGAGCATAATCTTTATTAAAGGAACCTGAGCCCAGTACGATTCTGGAAATATTAATGTGATGATAAAACGCCTGAATGGAAGTGACATCAAGAAATATTTTCAGACTGTATTCTTAATTTGGGAGCTTTGCCTCTATATTTGGCTCAGACAAAATCTGCCCTGCCCAATTTCTGGTGGTGAAGTAGAAAGTGTTGTAGTATGATAATTGTTTTAAAAACTGCAAACAGAAACTCACACAGAAAGAGGAGTGTATGACTCGTCAGAAACATTCCACAGAGGCTGTAACAAGGTCTGGTACCCCTTAAAATGAAGCACTTTCAACAGTACAGGAACGAGTTTACAAGATTAAAAGCTATATTTGTTATTTTACTTTGTTTAATTTTCTTTTCAAACATTATGAAAAAGGCCATATAAATCTCTCCAAGTTTATTTAATCTGTACAAAACTATATATACACATATATATACTAAAATGTAACTTCAGAACTGCTTGATTAAAGACAGCAGATATTAGATGGAAGTACGTCCATCTGTGACTTTTCTTTGGAAACTGCCTATTTTAAAAACTCGCAGCACACAAGGGATTAAAGTGGTTATATTGAACAATTGTCCTGCAATACACCTGAATGTCTAAAGATCTTCCCACACTGCCATAAGTGTAAACACAAAGCAGTTGTGCATGATATACTACAACTACAGATCAAAACCATTATAGACCATTTTTCTGTTAAAAAAGTGGACAATATAAAATGGGGAAATCAGAAATACCAAGGAAAGCTAGAAAAAGACATTAGGCTCCAAAAAACAGGTCCCAAATATTACAGTTGGGTTATTGTTTTGACCTTGGCTGTCCAATGGGTCCAATCTTTTAGCATCTCAGGAAACCCATTGTTGTTACTGGTCTGAGAGTATAATCTCTTCAGAGATTTTCAGACCTCCAAAACACACACAGTATCAGGGAGGAGATTTTGTGAGGCCTACAGATGGTACAAGAAGGTTCAATTGAATTTTTTTCTCCCACATTATTCAGCTGCAATGACAACAATCCCAGTTAATATTACATTTGAACCCATGTCCGTGCAAAACTTCTGGCTGTTTCCATTTCAGACTATGCATCAAAGACACATCACACCTGTTTGAATGTTAGAAAGAGTGTAAGGCAAAACTCATCAGTGTTCAGTTTCAACCAAAAAAGAACATACTAGAAAAAACTTCTATTCGGTTGCCCTTGGTGTCACTGCGAGCCTGGATTGTAGATTGACATTTGAATGCACAAAGACTTTGCAGACTTGATCAAATGTGGTAATTTACTCAAGGACTCAAGCAGGTCATCTATGGTAAATTAATTTCCCATCAACCTTTAGTGTGGGAATATTTGAGACTTGGCAGGCAGAAGATCTACAACAGGCAGCTGCAACTGCAGCCACACTCAATGACAGCTTCTTACCATTCCACATGAAGCGCCCGTGACTGTTCCTCTGGCTCCCAATCAGACAATGCAGAGAAACCTGGTGCTATTGAGCCGGAGCGCCCCCAGCAGTCCAGGAAAGGAAGTGCTTGGCAAAAATCTATTCTGACTATTCTGACTGAACATGTGTAAGAATCTTGATATTCATCTTCTGAGACGTCTCGTTCAGGTATTCTGACAATATAAAAAGCATAACATGAAAAAAGAGACAGAATACCACAACGTTAAAATAGTATGTGACATTTGTTTTAAATATTTAGTGAATGAAAAAAAATCTGACAACCAGTGTTTATTTGCCTTGTACTCTGGCGTAAAGCCTCTGTGTTTTTAAATGCCTTGGTATTGCACTTCCGTAGAAGTATGCAGAGTTTCTTTTACTCTTTATAGAATTTACTACTATAATATTTATCACTACTCTTGTGTACTCTGTGCTTAATCCTATCAATGTCACCAGTGCTCTCACAGGTACAGACAGAAGCGGGACGGTAGTACTTGGGCAAAACAAAATCTTGTGGAAATGTACCTAGTGGACTGTTAGAAGCCTTGTGCATCATTATTGTAAGCCCTCAAGAAGGAAGATATAGTACTGCAGCTTCTACACAGACAGTATGTCATTTTGAATGCAGCATCCTTAGAGAGATGTTAATTATAATCACATTAGTAGCATCTGACACAGTGACCTGTAAAACAAGGAATTCACCAAGTGTGGACACTTCAGTTTGCAGTTCTTCCACCTCAACGCAAGGCGTTCCGGGCGAACAAGGAACATTCTCAGAACGTTTGGCTCATGTTCTGTGAAAGTTACCTCAATTGTTAAAATGTTCTTGCAGTAACATTTTTTAACGTTATATATGCTCTATATCAAAACGTTATCCTTAAGTTGTTGTTTAGTGGAATGTTTTAAAAATGTTACACAAATGTTTGAATAACGTTCTTATAACCAAGCAATAACGTTAATACAATGTCTAAAATTGGACATTTGAACGTTCCTAGAACATTCAAAATGACATTTAATGTTTTTGTTACTTAATGGAAATGTTAAGGAAACATTCTTACAACCTAAAATTGTTTTTTTCTGCTCAGTGTCCTCTTCTATTCATTCTAAAGCCAATTTTGTTACACAGAGCAGGAACTTATCTGCTAAATATCAACGCAAATGTGCCAACTAAGAAAGAGAAAATGTATTTCGGCAAGCGCTGTCTGAGGCCTAGTTACTTCTTATCATTGAACAAGCTTGTTAACAACCATCTGGTTGCAGTGAATTGGAATGAACAGATTTTGAAAGTAAAAAAAGTGACATTTGTCAACATATGGTACCCCCTCCTTGAAATGTGACCCCTGCATTTAACCCATACAGTAAGTAGTGAACACACACATGTACACGGAGCAGTGGACCATTCACTGCAGTGTCTGGAAAGTAACTGGCATTGCTTGCCAGCATTAGGAATCAAACCTGCACCTTTAGGTTACAAATCCAGCTCTCTAACCATTAGGCCATGGCTCCCCTTAAATCTGCTTTAATCAATTCCTGACAACACAAGTTGATTTTTACAGATAGAAAAATATTAGTACTGCAGTGTTTTATCAGCACAAAGGCTCTTACAGTAGTGAATGACATATTGCCAGGAGAAGCTTTAACAGTTTAGATTGCCCTTATTCATTGGGAATAGACAAAAGACTGGGTGTGAAGGCAAGATAATACTGAGAATTATATTTTTGTTATTTTATTCTTTATAAAGACATATTTTAAAGTCTGCATATTATAGACCTCACCCTCCAGCAGAAATGATTCAATTGGTGTGAGATCTCTAATTATTTGCAGTATGTCTTGCCTATGTGGTCAAAGTATATCATTAAAATAAATTATTTTTCTTGCATAACACGTCTCTGCAGTCTTGTGTTCTTTCTCCTGGTACATCACATGAAACTAATATATATGTTTTTTTTTACAACTTTACAGTATATTATTCAGTTCAAATTTTATGTATAAGACCTTCTTTGCAAACTTATGAGACGTCTAAGATTTTCCTCCGTCGCAACAAACAAGCGTAATTGCGACTTTGCAAAGACAAACTTAAGCAATATTGCCCCCTTGTGGGTTTATTTTGTTCTTATTTAAGCACTTCTGCCTATACAGTATACAAGCTTAAATATTGGTTGTAAGGGTAAGTGTGGCTAAAATGGTACTCAGGATAAAAGGTCCATACACTGCAAATTGTTCTTGCTCTATGAGATCACCAAGTTATATAAGATTATTTCTTGGGTTTCTTTAACCTTTAATGGCTTGTAAAATGTCACAGAATAATGTAACTAGTGTAAATCTAATAATATATTGACGATAAATATTAAAATATATTGGCAGCCTTTTTTTGATGTGATAAACTTTTAGCAATAACTGTAATAAGCTGATAAATTGTTAAGAGGGTAAACACTGATGACAAAAGCACCACTGAAAACATTGCTGGTTGGCACCAGAACAAACTGTAATTTTCTATAATTGGAAGGGAAATAATTTATTGTTAAGTACACGCAAATCAGCCCACACTGACTGCTTCAAACATAATAGAGATTCATGTGTGTGGGACTCTACATCTAAAATACAATGCACTCTACTGTACTAAAAAACAAAGTTAAAATACTTGTGAATCTAAAGAATGACAAATGTGAACCAACCAAAGTGGTTGCATGTATATACAGCCTATACCCCTAAATATATTGCTATATAAAAATATTTTTTGTCCCTGTGTTTACCATATATCACTATAGCCCCCCCATGTTTTCCCTAGTTTCTTCTATGTCAATTTTATCAATACCTGTTTTGGCAGGCAGTGGGTGGTTCAGTGGTGTGTGTATATAAACATTATGATTAGTTTTTTATATTTTTTTTTACAGTTTTTTTGTATTTTTTATATTTTATATTTTTTTTACAGTAGTTATGTTTTACATAGTACATTTTGTAAAATTTAAACATGCTAGCTATATGGATGTTAAGACCAATGTTTGTGGATTGTTGACAACATACCACACTGGATTGTGAGGGTTGCATTGTGTTTTTCTTTTCTGTATGTTGCCTTTCTTACACACATCCAGTGTTCACACACATTCCAGTGTTTCAGTCAGATCAAAAACTTCAAAAAGAGCAAAGTCCACTTATCTCACTGCAATTACAACCGAGATAAAGGCCAATAAGACACAAACCGACAGCTTTTCTGCAACCTTCAGACTCTTTAATGGCATGTGCATTCAAGGAGGTGGGAATAGGAGGAAAATTCCGAGTTGATCCCAGCCACGAGCACAGCCCACCGTAAAGCATTCCCAGTGCTTCCTGGGGCTGCCTCAGACAGACGGCTGCAAGCTTGTCAAACTCAAGCTTGCCACTGGCACATTTCCTGTTGTTGACAGCAGGGGTTGTGCTGTGCTGCGTGTAGGGACTCGCGTTTTATCAGCTGGTGTGCACGCAGACACTGAGAGCACCCTTTCACAGGAAGAGCCTCTATCACTTCTCAGATACACAGACACGGAGGAAGCGCTGAAATTCCGCCCCTTACTAACGGCCTTTAAACAGGAGATGGACTGACTCCCTTCATCCAGACCTTGACTGATGAGGATTTTGTGCATTAGTTGTGTTTTCACCTGATCTGAGTGTAAGAAAGTGTGATGGTTTTGTTCTACATGGGATCGGACAGACATTCATCTACAGTTATGCAGCCAGAAGAGCCAGTTCACCAGGACATGCAGTTCTACTATGTGGTGAGTGTCTACATCTGTGTTTAGATATTGTGGTTAACAGTTCAACCTGCTTTAAAAGTCAGTGTTTTGTAGCACTGATGCCAATATAAATTAGAAAAGCAGCTGGTGAGAGTCTCAGAGTCACTGCAGGGTGAGCCAAGATTATTTAACCATGTTTAGTTCTAAAAACTATAACATTTAAACAAAAAAGTTAAATGTAATGTGCTGTACTTGTTTATTAAATTTCCTTTTTTTGATAGTCAATGCACAGTGTTAATATTTTCTTGCTAAGACTTGTAAACAGTGGCACATGCTTATGATCATGGTGGTAGTTTAAGCCATTTTTTGGTTTTGGGTTTGTTCTTCTAAGGAAATTAAGAAATATATATTTTTAACAGTATCAGTTTTACACACACTTGAAAATGCCAGAAGAACCATTCTAGGTTATACGGTCCCATAAGGAACCTTCGACATCTGTAGAACCTTTCTGTTACATGAAAGGGTTCTTTCAGCAGAAAAGGATTTTTTATAGTTTAAAAATATATAAAAGAAATGTTTCTTTTAAGAATCTTAGACTGAATGGCTCTTTAAATTGAGGAATTAAATTGGTTCTCCTTTGGTATGGCTGTGAGGAACATTTTTGGGAGTGTAATATCATTTAGCTGTATTGGTGAACATGCTATAGAAAATCTGCCTGTAACTGTACTTTGATCCACATGTTGATTAACATTTAAAAGCTCATGTAAAACCAACATCTACTAAGTGAAACTTAAAACATGTTTGACCCTTTATAACTAAAAAGAAACTTAATAATAATTTATTGCTTAATAGCAAATTCTTGGGCGAGTGCAATCAGGTTGGGAGTGAAGAGACTGTGTGCACGTCAGCTTGACCTTTAGTGAAGATCTGGCTGTTAACTTGACTGGCAATGCAAAGATCACAGATTCAGCTCTGGACATGGACGTCCAGTCAACTGAAGGGCTGACTGTTGTGCTGGAAACTTAAACTCTAGCACTCCAGCACTTCCACAAAAACTGGCCTAGTCTCTTTGGATGAAAAGGTTCTGCTGGATAACAAGTCATTGCAGAGACACTGAATTTAAATAAAGTTTTATGTGATTAATAGTTAATATATAGCCGTTTCATACATATGATTTTTGCCTGTTGGTCCAGACCAACAACAAAAGCACAAAACCCTTTGAAATTATTGAGTGTCATGTAACCTAATAACTTAATATAAGCCATACACACCTACTGAAACCCTGGGATCTGTGACTACTGACAGTAATTATTTTGTTGCTCCTTGAGGCTTAGTTTAAGTAGAACAAAATACCTATTTTGTTCTTCAAAACATGGTGCAATGGAAAATAAACTAAGATTTGAAGGAAATTGTTTTAATATTGCCCAACAACTTGGACAATGTGCAATATAATGATGACCATATGCTGCAGACGATCAGAAGGAGGCGGGGTGGCCTTCAACTTCATTCCTGTAGTCACTGAGATACCGTAGCCATCAGCATTCATTAGCAGAAATAAATCATGTGAAAAAGGAAATGGGACAGGTGCAAAACTAGCCGTACCACAGACATCTGTGCTAATGTATGCTGCGCTATTTCACAGCATTTTTCAAGACATGGAAAATTATTATGTGAATTTCTGGACAGAGTTACTATGTAAAGATCCACGGCTTGTTAGTAGCGGTTCAATATAATTAACAAAAGCAAAATGAGTCTTTGCTTATAGGTGACTTCAACATAATTAAATGCCTTTGGATAATGAGAGTTTTTTCTTCTGCTCTGCGCATTCCTGCAGCATTAGTCAGAGTAAACAGATCTATGCCGACTGTTCATGCATGATAAATGAGTGGCACAGATGGGTTGTAAATATGGGCTGCCTCTGATCTCTCTATATAATGATTTATAAATGTATCAGAGTAATTAAAACATACAGCCAAACATACTTAATATACTGGGGTATGGTAATGCTGGTTAACATCAAAATCTGTGCATGACAAAATAAATTATTTCCTTGAGACATTTGTATTTATTCATTTAATCCTTGAAAGGATTAAAGTCATGCAGACACGGATTAGATTGTCTTTGGCTATCCTGATTTATACTTTGCATCCATTAAAATATCAAACAGTCAAAGAAACTTACAGGTTCTTGCATGGATATACAGTATTACTGAGCAACCTAAAGTCAATGGTTTATAGGGAAATTAAAAGTATGAATTCTCCAGATTCTCAAAAGGAATTATGCAAATCAGTTAACGGTATAAACATTAAAAAATCCCCCATGGCTGCAATTTGCATTTTTCTGTTTTAAATAAAAATGTAATCTACCTGTTTTTTGTTAATGGCACCATAAATAAATACAGCCAAAATTTTGTATAAGGCACATTTAGTGTGCATTTAGTCTGGACCGCAGGTGTTTAGCAAATTAAATTTGGTAAATTTGACCAATAGTCAGATTTAGAATTAATTCATTGTTCTGTCAGAGGTGGTATTTTGTGTTTAGTCTTTTAAACAGGTTGCTAGCCTAACTTCAAAGTCAAGCTACATCAAAGCTTATCACCAGTTTCCTTCAATAAGCTAACACATGACCCAACTGTTACCATTTGAAAGGTTTTTATCATAAGATGGATGAACAAGGAAGGACAAAGCAGGTTTAACATTCCGAGAACTTCCTTTACTCCCCTTTTCCTGGTAGTTTTCAGAGCCCATTGAAAGCTACGTCTGCAGTCATTGTAAATGATATGTAGATGATGAAGGACATCACTGAACTATGATTGTAATTGGAAATAATTTTACTGCATTATCTGGAGGATTTGTGCGTTTCTCCCACATGGAAAGGCCATTCTGCGGAATGTGAAAAATCACAAGTCTTGACTTCATTACAGAAGCAGCTTAAATTTTGGGAGTGGGTTAGAATTAGAAGCTTACGGCCTTCATGTTTCATCACACACAAATCAAAAGTTGCCAGAGAGAAAAAACACATATGCTCTGGAGAATTCACAGCCATTTGAAGCAGACCTAGAATCAATTAAGATTTTAGACTAAAAAGACAAGAATTTCTTTTTTAAACTGTTTTATACGCTGCTCTCATAACTGCATAATTCTGAAGCTCAAAGCAAATTTAATCTTCTTCATTTCAGGAGGAGAGTCTGTCACCAATTCATGTCACAAACCTCTGCAAGCTGAAAAGGAATCATTTTATGCGCTGTATTCAGCAGAAGTAAATTAAGTAGCTAAGATTGAATTTACTGGGCTAGCGGAGGCGGCCAACAATGCAAGACAAATAAAACTGGAATGCCAGAAGGGTCAAGAAGTAAATACATGTATAAATGAAATGCATTCGATCAAGATCAGCTATCAATTAGTTTTACATCTCTGAAACATAACAAAGAAAGCTGGACGCATGGTAATCGCAACAGAGGGTTGATTGACCAATCAGTATAAAGCAGAGAGTGGCTGTTACAGACTATATGGTGCTTTTAGCAATAACTTTGTAATGTCTAGTTCTGCTGTGACCCAAATGTGCAGCCTTTATGACAAGATTGATTACTGTGTATATTGATGGCACTGTATATGATCTGTACTTACAAAATGAACTGAAAATTTTGGTTAAAGTATTAGCAGGTGTTTATACATCAGAAGTGATTATACATCATCTGGCCAACATCTATCCAAGCAACATAAAAATTTTGAACATGTTTGAACTACGTTAGAATGTTGAACATCATATTAACAATTTACTTGACTATAAGAATGTTTTTTAAACTTTTAATTACGTTACATTTTAAAGACATTACACTTACTACTTAAAAATGTTTTTGTATGATATATAACATTAGCAAAACTGTAGGAACATTTTTTCCTACAAGCGTAAAGGGAACTTCTAGAGAACGCTGGCCAACGTTCTGAGAACATCCCCTGTTGGCCGGAACGTTAAAGGGTTTGACACCTCTGCACTACAGCACCATCATGTCAGATGGGTGGTATTCATCAGTGATGGTTGGTGGTGGTTCCTTCTGCATAATGGAGCAGAACATAGAGCTGAGCTGATGGGTGGAGAATGTCCTGTTTAGAGAAGCATGGCATCCTTACTGCATGATTTTGTAAGTGGCATTTCCTCTGCATGACCTCTGGGGATGTTTAAAGAGAAGATTGATGTCACAATAAAACAGAAAAAAGGATAAAAGGATTGAATGGATGAAAATGAGATTAGTGTAACTCTTGTTATGCAATCTGTTCTTTTAACAGATAAAATTAAACTATAATTATCTGTGCAGACTGTCCACACACACATAAATATCTGATGCACAATGACTATTTTATTTTGACTTGATTTTCGCAGGGGATGTTTATGGGCAGTTTTAATGTAGCTATTTTAAGACAACCACTGCTTGTAATAACTATTGATGATTAATAAATTTAATTTATTAACATTTTCTTTATTAACATACTAACACTAATTATCACGTCTCCACTGCTTCTTAATTACATTGATTTGGCAAAGACCCAGGTAACAATTTTAGGTTGTAAGAAAGTTTCCTTATTGTTTTCAGTGTCTCAGATGGTTATTTATTTTTACGTTTTTGATTGCGATTTACTGAGACGGATTACTGTATTTGCTGGTAGTGACTTCTTGTTTGTGTGCTATGTAAGTGTGGATAAAATATTTATTGTGGAGGTGGAGCTTTTTTTTGTTTGTTTTGTTTATTCAGTTAGCTTTGTTTTCTTCTCTGTTGGCTGTAAATAAACTTCTAACCCAGGAAAGTCTAACCCAGATTTTCTGTATTTCTATCAGCATTAATATTCTATCAACATTGTTGTTGATGCATGAGGCAGAACCAATAATAAAAAGTGTTACAGATCCATGTTAGTGCTGGCCTACATGGAACCTGAACATTATTGTATTCTCTTTCTCTCTCTCTCTCGCTCTCTCTCTCTCTCTCTCACACATACACACACACACACACACACACACAAACTCAGTACCAGCAGTAATCAGAGCTCTAAAGACATGGATCATTGCCACTGGATCTATGTACTGTGGTGTGAGCATTAGTCATTGTTAACTTTTGCCCCACGGCATGTCTAGACAGAGCTGTGACTCTGTGAGATATAGTATATGAGCAACACAGGCGAACAAGTGAATTTATTATGATTCATATGTGTCAGGTTATTTTTATTGTGTTAAAAATACCCGTGTAATATATTTTCTCATGTACCACTGAAATGCTTGTACAATTTTAAGCTCTTCACATGAAATATACAAGATCAACCCACAGATAAGTATCACTGGCATGATTTGTTGATAAACATTCATAAACAGACGTACTAAATACAGCCAAAAAAAAATTGTTACGCTAGTTAAAAGTCACTTCACATCCTGACAGCATTAACTAGGTAAAATGGTCTAAATATATTTATACATTTGTATTTATTCATATTTATCTTCTGTGGAAAGCATGGGACCATAAAATGTTCGTCCAACCATTGCATCCGGTCCAAATGCAATTATAGGCCAATTACAGCCTGTAGTGGGCAGTGCAGTCTATAACTAAGAGGATGCAATAGGCCCGCAGTCCTGTACTTGATACAATCAACTTCTGATGAGTAATGACCACTATTGGCATATAAACTGATGAATGTGTTATATAAGTGTATCTGAGTTTTCATAGCTGTCATGACAGGGCCAGTATAAATTTAGTACAGATCTGAGTCTCTCTTCCTGAGTTAACTGAGCATCCGCACCAAACTTGCACACACTGGTTTTCCCTCCACTCTTGGGACAGGTCTGACCTTAACCTGCTAACAGAAAACAGTCTTAGTACGTTAGTTAATGTTCTCTGAAAGTTATAATTCTTGCAGTAACATTAGTAGCACTTTTTAAATGTTATATATCATATACATTTTCCTTTAAATTATCCTATAAATCGTATACATATAAATATAAATAATAATTATAAATATTATGTTATTATTATTATTATATATGTTATTCTTGTTCTTGGGTGATTTTTGGCTAAAAAATGGCTGTTTTAAACCATTAATAAAATGTTATTGTAGTTATTTTATTGCTTTAAACAATTGCATCAGGGTCACATGATCCTGTATGTTCACTATGTTTTGGCAAAAACAGGACGGGCAACCTTGATGTCAGGGTCAGAGGTCAAACACATGAAACTGAGTAGCACTTTTCTTTCACGGCCGGATATGAATATTTTCATGTGTATGGAAAACCGCTGGCACACTGGTGACCTTTTATTTTCAGTGGAGAATAACATTCAGGAGTTTGTGAGAATCATCTGTTTTTAATGGGGTTCAGTGAGTGTTTCTGCCAATGATTTATTCAATTTTACATTTTAACACAAATCAAAAATGAAACGTTGCTGTTTTTTTAACAAACGCACGTCACTGAGAACGAGTGTTTTATGTATCTTACAGAGTCCTCCTTAAAATCAGTCAAAACTGTGTTTTCGCACCCTTATAGGTGAGGAAGGATGGTTTGGGAGCCCTGGTGTTTGTGAAAACTATGATTGTGGATAGATGGTATAAGTGATGAAGACATGTGGACTGCGTTTTCGTCACTGAGGGAGATGGAAAAATCCCCAGGGAGTTTGAGCACATCTGAGCCCCACAGATGGTAAATTAATGGCAAACCGCACACACGTTATCCCGCGCTGCACGTCCATCAGATGTCCTATAGGTGGTGCTGTAGTTATTTAGCGTCTATATGTGTCTATAGATCCTCCTTTAAGCTCTGTTCCCTCGTGCATTATGTAACAAGAGAATAAAGGTAACCCCGCTTATAGATATTAACTCTATTTTTAATACATTTAACATCACAAAGCTACGGTTACTATAATTAAAACATAAGTAAGTTAAACATGGTTTTATGCGGTTATATGAATTGTAAACAATGCACTAAAAACGTTGCTATGATTTAACTATAATAAAGCCATGGTTAGTTTTCATAAAGGGAATCTTACGTCTGGTTAGTTAAAGGATCATAAGGATTTTATTTCAGAAATGTATGTAAGTGTTGAGTGGAGAGTGTGTGTGTTTGTGTTGTAGTTACTGTGTGTGTGTTGGTCGTGCTGTCAGTGTGTCAGAGCCACACGTGCTGTAATGGGATGATTTGCTGAGCTGTCAGGCATCGGACAGACAAAGATTTCCACAGACAAACATGCACATTAACAGCTATACAGTACATAACAGCTATACTGTTGYTGTTGTAAATATACAGTTGTTTTGCCAAATTGTATTATTGGATCATTTAAATGAAACATTTATTGTGAATGTAGATTAATTGAAGATTTTCTTGGTGTTTTGTATGTGCTGTTTTTGCTGTTGTGCTTTTAGACTCTGTAAGTTTGTGCGGAAGCTGGTCTGTGATTTATCATATTATAATTCATATTCACATGATTTATGGTCATGAATGATTTGTTCCACTGAATGTTCTAATGGAAGCAAGGAAATATTTTCGCACAAAGGAATTAGCCCGACATAACCCTAAATCTTTCTGCTGAATTCAGTTCATATAAATAACAGATTTTCAGAGCTAAGTTTTACAATTTCTTTTTTATTTCCATATTAGAACATACAGAATGCAAAAGCACTCATCCACAAAGAAGCAAATGCTATTTTGCCTGGTGGTGGTTTATCAAGAAATTGTGGAATCTGTGTGAAACAGATCAAATTTAGACATGTGAGGTCAGCACAGAGTTGAAAGGTCAAGCATTTTGAGATTTCAGGACAGGAGCTATTTTGTGATTGTATTGTGCATTGTGAACCCTTACCTCTGATTTGCTTTTTTACCCTCTCTCTCCTTTTCCTCTCTCTTTGTTCTTTCTTTCTTAGTCTTTATTCTTATTTAAAATGCTCTGCACTACTTGAAAGCTTTCAAAATGTAAACTACCAACATTTTTTTTGTAAATACATAATTAAACATAGTCATAATAATTATAATTGTATATATAGAATTCTGTATACAATTTTTGTGTAAGCATGATTTATGTTTATGCATACACTTGTGTGTGTGTTCATGTAATATGATTTCAAATGTAATTTAGTCAGGAAAATGTCTGTGTAAATAAGCTCAGTGGTTAAAGACGCAGGTAGAAGTGTATAATGTTACTGTGGTCTCTAGGAGGTGGTGGAGGTGGTGAGTGAAGCATCAGTTTCAGGCTCCTCCCCCTGCTTTACGTCACTCTGTTTACGTGAAGTTTGCTCCTGGAAGCCTCTCTGATTTACATGAGTACACGGCAGATGGAGAGAACAGACCTCCTTCTTTATCCGTCTCTGCTTCTGTCTGGCTGTCTCACGCTTGATTCGGATTGGCTGTGACGGAACGTGTGGTGCCCACATTTACAGAGTCTGTGTCTCTGAGTGACATACTTTCTCCCAGCCTGCAGGTACAGTTAAGGGTGTGTTTGAGTGTGTGAGTGATTGTCATTGATTTAACTTCTGTACTTCTTAAATACCTGGTCAGTAAGTTTATTGTGGCTGCAGAATGTTACAGTCTAAGACTACTTGATGATAAAGTATATGCCTGGGGAATATAACAGACTCAGACTGTTTGTATAAGTCACTTTATACTAGAGAAATTACGCTGTATGTTTTTTGTTTTAGATTTTGTTGTGCAAGTTATTTGATTCGTCTGCATGATCAGAAGGGTGTCATTGCTTATCTGTTGACTATGACTGTGCTGTGATATGCATACTTGTGTAAGTATGCATAACATAGAACAGTATCATAGAACAGTGGAAAAGATTATAGTGTGGATCTGCTTTAAACTATATTTAACGCTGCAATCTGTAATTTTTTGGGCTACAAATTAACAACGTTTATAATAATGTTTTAAATAATTATTTATATTTTGAGTGTCAGTTTGGCTTTATTTGACCTTACGAAAAGTACATAAACTAAGCTGCAATTTTATATTTAAAAACAGAGATGGCAGTAGAGAGACTAAAATTACAGATCAAAACTTTTTTACATCTTATTTGGCCAAATATTTTCATTTATTAAGCAAATAAATTGATTGCATGATGCCCTTATGTATGTGATAAACTGTATCAAAGATTCAGCAAAGTTTTTCATTTACTACTCAAAGAGTATTGTGTCTGTTTATTGGTGTACTGCTTCCCAGATGGACTGTTTAACGATTTTTTTCTGTCAGTTGGATTTTCCTGTTGTTTTGTCCGTTCCAACAGCCTTAGAATTTAAAGCAGCCCTCAAATTTCATGGGATTGTTTTTTTAAAGTTCACTTTCCCAGTGGGGACACAAATGCAACCACTGATTAGGTCACCAGACCACATTACACACAAAATGTCGCTTTTTGTTTATCCATCTCAAGAGTATTATTGACTTCCTGTACAGACTAATCATAATAATAGAAACCAAATATAACAATAGCTTCAATAGGAGGATGCTGTCTAAATAAGTCTGACAAGGGACAACTGCCCTTTTTGTGACCCATTAATGGTTTTTAGGATTGGTTAGGATTGCTTAAGATTGTCCAATTTTGTTCTGTTTTTCAGAAGGTTTCACTTTGTGTGTGATGGCAGTTATTATCCCAGCTACGCTACAGTAAAAACGTCAATTAGGTATAGTATTAATGTTAGCAAGATAACTTTTATTCTCTTGGAGTTTGCTTCCGCTGCTAGCACAATGCTCCACCAGCTAAGTTACAGGGGCACTAACTCAATTGGGGTCTCCAAAACTTTTCAACTAGAATACCTCAACATCCATTAAATACAGAATTGTTTATATATGAAATCAACACGTTCACATGCAGATGCACCCAAACAGGTCATTGATGTAAATGCTCAACAGCTGTAGCTGAAACTGGATAAACATCAGGGTAGCAGCCCATCCTCCTCAAGAGAGATTCACGTAACACTCACCACACTTTAAATCCAGAAGAATGGAGTGATGGTTTTGCTGGGAACACCAAGAATGTTACTGGCTCAACTGTTATACAAACACTTGAGAATTGTTATAAGGGGGCATCTGGGAACTGTCAGTATGTTTCTAAACACAACCGTGAGCCAGCTTTCAAAAGATTAGGCGACAGAGAAAAGACAAATATGGTTACGGCAGTAGAAGTATAGGAAGCGATATCAGACAGGAGAAGAAAGTCACAGAGAACAGAGACTTAGAAAAGTTTTTAGGAAAATAGGCTTGTGTTTGCTCTGGAAAGAACTGAAGCAACGCTCTTCCAAGTGAAGTCATGCAGTAAAGCCGTTTCACAAAACGTTTACTTTACTGTTCTGGTACTTTAAGAGTGTGTAGTCTTGCAGCTGTATTTATGGTCACCTGATATTTCGCTCTGGGTCTCCTCATGCAGTTTGGTTTGTCTGGGCTTGAATTTGTTGTTGTCTTAGTCATAATTGTGGAATCTGATGCAAACATGTTGCTGACTGTTATTTTGTTGCTTTATAAAACTAATTTCTATCCCTTGATAGTTCATTACAGTTACAACCATCTGGTCATCGTTTGAAACAACATGGGCTAAAATTATACAACTATACAAAAGTCTTTAGAGCTACATTACTATGCCTATTTATTTATCTATATTATTTTATTTTTGTTTATTAATTATTTTTTATTTAGTTTTTTCACTAGGAAATGTACCATTAAGCAGGATGTGTGGCGGTATTATATAAACATCCTCCTGTGAACTAGTTTAAAAGTCTGTTGTAACAGTGAGTTTTTATTCATTGTAGCCTCACTGTTTTAACTCATGAGTTTTTTCTGCTGTCCTGCCCAGAGAAATATCTTCAGTAAGAATTCAAAGATTTCACTCTGTATACATGAGCAGTTTTTATTTCCTAGATGATACACAGAAATCTTGAAGATCTTTCCAAGCATTTATTTAGTCTGAATGCTTAGAGGAGTCCATCAAACATTGTGGTTTGAGATGTTAACCTAATATTCATCAATATTGTTGTGGAATGTAGAACTGAAATATTTAGTAGTATAGATGTCATATAGGATGTGTGTTCCTGTCGTTAGGGTGTCTGGTGCTTTGAAGGCCAGTGTTTTACACAGAAGTCTTTGTTTCCTCTAAATGAACACAATACACCCTGATGACTGATGGTGGTGCAGGTTTCAATGGGTTTAACATGTGTTACATGCTACATGTGTTTGTGTTTTGGTCTGCCTTTGTTTTGCGACCTTCACCTTGTTTGTTTAATAGACAAAAGAGTATATGAGAAAAAAAGAGAGAAAGAGAGACTTGCTTTGTGACTTGCTTCAGAGATCAAGTTAAACTACACAGAGCTACATTACTGCATTATTAATTCAAATTCAATTCAATTTTATTTATATACCGTTTTTTTACAGTGTTACACTGGTTTAAAGCAGCTTTACAAACAATACTGATATATATATATAAAAGAAATTAGAAAAGTTATCACAGTACATGATATTATTGCAAATAGTATGTAAAATGTGTTTAATATGAATTTGCAATGAACCTTAGAATGCAGAACAAAATTCTAAGCCTTGTGTAGTATTTATTGCATTGAGAGAGGACTGAAGTATATGTTTTCTGTATGCAATAGAGATAATGGTATCAACACCAATTGATAGATATCGTGTTCCAATCTCATTTATTGACCACTGAACTGTAATATTGTCAGAATAAACAGGACACAACTTCTGACCTCTGAACTTTATCCCTTTCTCAACACTTCTTGGCATGTAGTGTTATCATTACTCTAATGTAAAGTGACCCCCCCCCAGTGAGGAAAAAGATAACAGACACATTCCTGCTAATCCTTTGTGAGGTGATTCCAAAATGACCAGTGAAAGATGCATGTATGGATATGTATGTGTGTATGAATTCATTATTTTCTGGCTGTTTGATTTAGTGGTCTTGCAGAATTAAAGGTGTAATCTGTAGCTTTTGCCTCTCTACCGCCATCTCTGTTTAAAACACAAAATTGCAGGTTAATTTTTTTCATTATGTATGTTTAAGTCAAACAAAACCAAATACTTTATTTATATACACTCACATTTGACAGGAAATCTAACCTGACATCTTAAAATACAAATCATTATTTTAAGTTTACTGTTGTAAATCTGGGGAAGGCAAGGAGATTATATTGAACACTAATCCACACACTTGCTAAATAACTAGTACTTGTTTATTTTTACCCAAAAAAGTTATAATTTGCAGCTTTGATCTTGCTGTTTTTATAATTTAATTATGGCATTTATTAGTTCTGTCTGTAGCAAAATGTCAGCTGAATACATGCACGTTAAGATGCGGATTCAACTTGTGTTCCTTCACTTCAGATTATAAACCTGAAGTTGTACATTTTTAGAGCTGTTTAACTGCCGTTTCCACCAAGGGTTCTGTTCACACATGCCCTCCAGAACATATAGTTGTTGGAAAAGGCTGTTTGTGTGTGAAAAATGGACTATATTTCAACAATCACGCAAGTGGCAGCATCAGTTATTGTTTTCTGTTTCTGTCCTTCTCTTCGTTGTCATCACATCAGTTCTGCACAACACATGACAGGATGTATGTTGTCAGAGGAATTGCACCGGGTCATAAAATGTCCACCATTAGCTATTGTATGTTTATTCAACACAGAACCCCAGCCAAGTCTAAAAGTAGCTGCCCTTGAATAAATTAAACAGAAAAGACTCAAATATTGTTTTTTTCTGGATGTTTTTAGGTATTTAGATCCTTCAGGCTTGTGGAGTTTTTAGTTGACCCAGACATGTCTTTTTTGGAAAATGTATTTCTAGACATTCCTTATAAGGGCAACTTTGTAAAATGTTTTGCAAAAACAGTCTCTAAAAG
>JBAJNP010004179.1:12351-34876 GCA_036877545.1 Yasuhikotakia modesta | reverse complement strand
AAGTTGACAACTTTAAAACTGTGTAACTGCAACTAACTGTAGACTTTAATTATCAATAAATAAATCAACTTTAATTCTTATAAGTTGTATTGAACATCAAAATTTATGCACAATTTATGTAAATCTGTGAGCAGACAGTTAATCACTAGTGTCACTGTTTTAGTGCATTCGAACACAAAGTGTTTATTTTAAATAAAGTTTAAAATAATCTGGCTCTGGTTGGCATGAGGGGAAAAACTCTTTCTGTAACTCTGGATCGTTTTTTTACCTTGTAAACATTCATTTATCTTGATGGGGTTTAAATTGGGTTTGCGGTGCATGAGTTCTGTTTGACTGAAGCAGAGCTGTGGTTTAAAAACTCACAGTCCTGAAACACGGAGACTGAAACTTCATGAGATGTTTGCTCAGGGCAGAGGTTAAATATAAAGCACAGAGAAATGACAATTTAACATTCAACTTATTTACGAAGACGTATTTGACAGGTGGGCAGAAACACACCCTCGTCTCGAACAGAATAAGAGGGAGGTTGTGTGTGTGTGTGTGTGTGTGTGCGTGTGAGTTTTGCTTTGATCCGCTGGCAAACAAACACAAGCCCATGATGTTTGTGTGAATGATGTGTTTGCTTGTCCTGAATTCGAAGACTTGTTGTTACAAACTATTTGACAAACGCAGTCAAGCTGTTCGTAGTTGATTCATCAGAAATATTAATTCTGAACATCATATGTTAACCAGTCAACACACAGTCATCTGAGTCAAATCTCCAGCACCAACACTGAGTCTGCTTGTCTGCAGTCACGCAACGCCTCACCTCCTTCTGTCTCCATCCACAGCCTTTATTTCATTGGAAATGGATGTGCTGTGTGTGTTTTAATGGTGAGACTAATGGACATTACAGAGAAACAGAAAGTAAAGAGAAAAAACGTCTTTGCCAAAAAATGTAGGAGAACCTGGCGAGTGTAAAACTGACAGCGCACACAGACACACATGCACACACACACACACACACACACACACATGCACACACTCACACACACAGACACACACACACACACAGGGCGTATCATTTACATTGACAGTGGTTCTCTGAGCAATTGTGGCTTTGGCAGTTTTGTAAACAGAAGTGAAACTGACATCTAATATGAGCGAACAACTGAACGGATGTGTGTGTGTGTGTTTTGTTTAGTGTGGGTTCAGAAGTTTACTGTGCTGTCTTTTCCCTCTCATTCTCTATTTCTTTAAATAGATAGATAGATAGATAGATAGATAGATAGATAGATAGATAGATAGATAGATAGATAGATTTATGAATTAAATAAATATAATTATTTTAATAAAATAAGTAGGAAAACACTTGAGCTTTTTCACAGCGCTGCAGGAGTCTGTCACTAACACAGATGCTGCTTCAAACCTGAGTGAGGCCTCAGCCATCATATTTTGTGTTGTTAATATCACACGACTTCTAATCTTGATACCTTTTAAATACCACCTGTGCTTTAAATGTCTCCTCAAACATACCTCACTGCAACCTCAAACCTCACTGCAGCCTCACTGAGGCTGTCCAATGTTCTTTATTCATTCTGCAGTTCTGCTGTAGCAGATGCTGACAGAAAAGCCAAGACCATGGGCTGAAATCCCAGAGCGTAAAAAAACTATAATGTATAGTTTCAAAGTCGCTTTGGATAAACGTGTCTGGCAAACGAGTTCATGTAAATGAACCCCCCCCTGCAGCCCAAATTTAAATGGTGTTTCAATAAGGCGTTTAATTTAAATGTGGCCTCATCGCCTCACTGATGGGGAACAGTTGTTGTTCTCAGCCCTCTGACTGGTGACATTGTTTCTCCTCCAGAGCTGTTTGACTTCTCTTGGCTTCAGGAAGGCTGGCAGCTGAATTTTGCTTTTTATCTGTCTTCTGCATCTCTCGTCTCTTTGGTTTACTCCTCGCTTCTCGTCCTCATTCAGCGTCCGAGTTTTGGGCTTGTGTGGCTCATTATGTGAAGGTTTGTTTAGGTTGGAATGGGACGTTGGTGTTCTTTCTGCGCTAATATCAGTCCAGCGGGCTTGTATTCACAGAAGAAATCAGTGCTTGAGTTAAGGGCTATTTTTCCCCTTACGTAGGTTTTTTCTCCTGGGAAATGCTATCAAAAACTCAGTCAAGAAAGCAAGAGGTTGCTGTGTAGCCTGATTCATGAGAAAACGGTTTCAGCGATGGTTCAGTTAGCAGTACAGCCGCCACATTCATCTGGTGCAGGAACCCACTGAGACCAACTGGATGACAGACAGAACAACGTATTAGTGACGTTTAAACTGAACAGTGAGGTTTGTTTTAAAAGATGGATGAGTGATTAAAACTCACAAACACAAAGCACTGAAGGAATGTGTTGACCAATGAGAAGTCCAGTTTTGCAATGACCGATAAAAACTTTAAAGAGGTGGGGTCAGCTGTGAGTTGACCAATGAGAATTGGAAGATTTCAATTCTGTCCATCACACAGATGCAAAGCTAGCGTACTTGGTTGCACAAATCCACAGGGCCAAAAGCGTCCATATGTGAGAAGCTTGACTCATTAGATCATTATTGTAGTTCTGAAAAGACTGAGACGTCACTTCAGTCTGAGGCTGCGCTGGTCACAGAGATCATTTTACTGTACGGTTGAATCCAGTGAGACTAAGAGAGAGAGAGAAGATAGAGAGAGAATGAAAGATCACCACATGGCCAGCGGAGGATGATGATGGAGGCCAGATGTGTTTGCAGGAGGAGAGCCAGCGTTAGCTGCCTTTGAATTCAAACTACACCAGATTGTGCTTCATTTTCTCCTCCAGCTCTGATAGTTTGGAGCAATTGTAGAGATTCAAATGAGGTTGAGTTCTTACCGCTTGTTCCTGTGGATTCCAAACACATTCAGCTATTGTGGATGAAGATGAGGGACAAACATGTTTTTGAGCCGTCCAGAACTTTTGCAGAATAACCATGAGTCATGCAAACTCTTCAGTCAATAATGTCATATTTACATATTTACTTACAAAATAACATTTTTAACATTTTTGTTATTTAATGAAAATGTGGAAACGTTCAAATAGCCTTTGTTAGCTGGTCTATTTCTCCATTTAAACAGTATCAGAATGTTGGTGTTTCTTTCCAGAAAGAGTTTTGGCCGACAGCAGCCGCTGTAATCCCATAATCACTGTTACAAACCACACAACACACAGGTGTGTAGCACCAGCGTCCTGCACAAAAGTGCTAAAACAAGATTTTTTCCTTTCCTGCGGGTTGTACAAACGTGTATCATCACAGTAACTTCTGACTAGCGTGTGTTAGTGACACATGACTGAAGAAACATCCTGTGTTGTTATTGTGAGGATTAGAATCTGTGCTCATATGTATAATCTAATGTTTCATGATTAAATAATACAGTGAGACGCTTCAGCTAGTCCAGGCCTGTCGGTCTGTGTGGAACAGGTTCCTCGTCTCTGGGAAAACAAAAAAAAAACAGTGACACTGTTTGAATGCAGTAGATAAACAATTCTGATGAAAGAAGATTTACTGTGTTAAAAGACAAACCCTCAGAAGACTAGTCTGACTAGTTGTATAAACCGCTTAAAGTTAAACTCTTGATTCCCTGAACAAACAATCATTTGTCATCCAGTATCATGACATATTTCCTGGCAAATGCTGGATTTGTATGTATGTGAGACGTTCCGCCTCTAATCGAATTACAAACGTTTGTTTGACAGTCACAAACGGGTTGGATATAGTCTCACACAAGATCTGTTTCACACTGAAGTTTATTCTGGTTAAGAACCAATTCTGACAGGAAATTACAAGTTTGTCATTGAGTTTGAGGGTTTGAATCTCAGAGGAAACGTATTGATCAAATGTATAGCTGGAATATACTGAGAGTATCTTTGGACAAAAGCATTTGTTCAATGCATAAATATAATGTCATATATCAGTACAATAGAGTGCATAAATATATATATATCGGTGTTTCAATAAATTGGTGTATCAATCTTGTGAATGGTTGTAGCATAAAATGTTGACAGGCTCTGCAAAGAAAATGTTTTGCTAATGGTTGTGTCATTTATTTCTTCATTTCAACAAAACTATCAACACAAATGCATTGTAACTTACAGATCCATAGAAATGGTTTTAAACAGCACTTGATCTGAAACTAAACAGTATCTGAAACTGAAAGTAATTCAGTTTGTTTGTGTATCACAGCCCCGCTGCTCAATAAAATCTGACTGCTCAATAAAACTCTGCAGTCTAGCGTTTTGTTTTTCAGATATTTTAAATGAACTCACTTCAAAGTTTTCAGCATTAATGAAGTGCAGAACAAACTCTCAGCCAGAGTCGTTTCACAGAGCAAATATGTGCCAGATAAATTCCTTCTTTTTCTTTTTGAAGGTTTTGCTGGTAATTCTCCAACCTCAAGCAGTTAGACGGAGGAAGTTTTGAGGTAAACATTTTCCTCTTATGACATCATCAGTTCCTGAAGTTTCTTTTTAAACCTTTAAAATACTACAATACGATTTAGCATCTGCTGCTGAAATCTCTGAAATGTGTCGCCCATAATCCTGTTTTGGTTTAACTGTTAAACCTAATCTAACAGATGTTGATGAATCTGCTAAGATTTGGTTAACACACAAAGCTACTGTTATTGAGGAACGTTCAGAGGTTATCTCTGACTCTCTGTGCTCTCCGCTGGACTCTCTTCATATGACAGATTTAAGTGCACTAGAGATTAAACATGTGAATTTTTGCTTTAACTAGAATCTCTGCTGCGTCCTGCCTTGCAATTCTGGTGAAACAGGCTCTCATTTCCTTTAATGTGACACTTTTATGAGGCATGTTTGAGATGATCTGTGAGGAACAGTTAAGTCAACTTCTCCTGATTTAGACGTGGGGAGAAGAAACTGAATTTAATCATTGATTTAATAAGTTAAACCAAGAGTTCAAATCAGTTAAACAAACTGAGACCGTGACCTTGTATCCCTGGCAAATCTGAACTCAGAATATGAGCTAACGTTACGTAATGGAAATGTTAGGGAAACGTTTCTACAACTCTTTCTCTGAAGAACAATCTCAGAACAAGATACTCAATGCAACTCAAAATGCAAAAGCCTTTATTGTCTCTCTATTTAATCTCACTGCTGTCCAGGAGAAACAACTGAGACCTCATGAGATCTCATTGACTTTTTCCTGCTTTGCTGTTTTGAAGGAACAGTTGCTGTTTCTGATGTGTTGTAAAGTGAAAGTTGGCAAAGCATTGTGGGTAAGTTTGTGTGACAGGTGTCAATGGAAAGAGGCAGCAGCTATATTTAGCACCTCTTACAAGTTTCCAGCACTCAGTCAGTCCATCACATACCCATAATACCAGCATGTGTGTGAGTTTAACCGAGTTTAACTGAGAGGTTAAGTTGAACTATTACGTTTACGTTGTTGACGTTTGCAGTGACGTGTTGTTACGTCACAGGTTCACAGAGGGCATTGAGTTCTTGTGTCTGCTATAATCTGCGCTGTAATTTATTTCATAAATAAACGCAAACGCTGTATTTCATTAGTTTCATCCGTTTTAACACGTTTAACACACGACAGGTTTCTTTACAAACGCACGTGGGTCTGTATTTCGCCATTAAACTGAACGGTGTCGCCACCTAGTGGACATGCGCGGGTCTCCGTCCAGTCCGCGTGTAATAAAAAACAGTAAAAGGTAAATAAGCTTTTATACAGTTTGCATGTTTTGCATCAGGATGATGGCGTTTATTTTTGTGTGTTTTTTTTACTACAGACGATTAACATTCTTGTGATGCAAGATTAATAACAAATATGCATTGAATGCTCAAGAAATGTTTGGTGACACATGAGTTATAAGTGCATCGGTGGTTTATTTATTATATTATCAGGCCTAACTTAGTTGTTTACACATGAATGACGTGCAATACTTTCGTTATGTGAACAAGCTTTTGTTGAGGTTTAGAAAAACAAAGTTTCTATAGAAGACAGATTATCCACTGTAATAAAAAACCAGAATTAAGTAACTTGCTGAATTTGTAACTTGTTAAGTTACTGAACACTGTAACATTGAGGTTATGTAACAGCCTTGTGTGAAAACAACAGGAATCAGGATGTAACAGGATGTAAATTCAGTGTATTTTGTGTCCAAGCTCATGTTTTACTACCAAATCAGCTTTTGGAAACCTGCTCTGTGCTCCAGAGTCACTGGCAGTGAAGTGTGTGTGATGTCTGAAGAGAAACTGGATGTTTTTAAGGGGAGAGCAGTGATGTGTTTCTCTGTCGACACCATCGTCTCAGTGGCAGATGAGGTCAGACAGAAGGAGGTGTTTTAAACTGCCAGCAGGATGAAATTTAAAACACTCTCCCCCCTCAGTCTCGGCTCACGTGGTTATTCCTGGTGCCCCCAACATTTCTGCTGTTTAAGCTGCTCTTTCTTTTGGCTTGTGACATTGTGTTGGGTAAGACGTGTGTGTGTTACATCTGTATGACGGTCGGTGTTACACCTGTTACAGGTTGATTTGGGGTTAGTTCATGTGCTTGTTATTCCTCATCAATTCATACATTCAGTTTGTTGTGTGTTTGCTGTGTAACTTTTTTGACCTTTGGAGTTTGAGATGAACAGCTGAGAACTAATGCATGATACATCATTTCTGTATTACACAGAAACAACATGTTTAAATCTTTGCTGTCCTAATATTAGTCTGGTTTTTAACCTGATTCAAAGATTGTGTAATAAAAAAGATTATCAAAATTAATGATTTTATATTAAAACCTTGTCAATGTAGTTACTGATAACGATATACTGTTAAACATGTTGTTTGTTTTAAGTATTTTTTGAAAACTGTGTCACAATATGTAAACTATATACTATCATTTTTAAACGATGATGTTAAATATAAAAGCTTTGAAGATGTTCAATATTTTAAAATAGTAACTTGTTAGTAAACATACTTAACATATTGTATCTGTTTGTTGTTTGTATTAGAAAACGACCCACAAAAATATTGTTTAAATAATTAATCCGCTCATGAATATTAATTAGCTGATCCGGACGCTGATTCGCGGCGCTTTTGGTCACGTGCTCATTAATATTCATGAGCTCGGGCTTCTCTGTAGCAGGATTGGTGGATTCGCTTCCTATCCAGGAAGTAAAAACACACATGCAGTCATGTAGCGATTAAACGCGTGTTTTACAGCGATAAATATTAACACGGATGTCGAAACCTCGTAACGCGATGGATATTAACACAGGCGAGCGTCTGCATTGAGACGGTAGGCGGGTTGTTAAGTGGCTTTTGTTGCCGATGTGGAGCACGAGCTGTAACGCTAAACGATCCACGTGTAGCCCGTAAATAATCACAACCATCTGTTTGTGTGTCTGCAACTAAACTATTAAAACCTGAGACGCTTTTATAGGATGTTGGTGTTTCGAGGGATCGCGATCCCTGTGGGAACGAGCGACCTGAGGTTGCTAGGCAACGTGTCATCGATGAACGTAGTACTAATGATTAGCATCGTAATGCTAACAAACAAACCCGTGAGATCAGACTAACACTTTATTATGTAGGTTATAACATCTACAGACGATGAACTCAGTTGCTTTTAAGGATGCATTTGTACTTTTTAAACCCACTGCTGGGTTGTAACATCTGTGTCTGATGCCAGTCATGCCAGGGGAGGAAGTTCGACAAAGGAAGGGAGGAGGGGGCCGCAAAAAGTCCAAGAAGGGTAAAGGGAAAGGGGGTCTGGACCGGACCGGCAGTCTGGATGGCCAGAATGACCTGCTGTTACCCCCACCCACCACACCACCCAAAAAACCGGTGGAGGAGAAGCCCAAAACGGTCCAGGCTAAGCTGGAGGAGGAGTCGTCCGTCTCCATCTGTCTGCAGGTGCTGTTCCCGTACCTGCTGGCCGGGATGGGAATGGTGATGGCTGGGATGGTACTGGACAGTGTTCAGGTAAGAGTTCTGGTTCTTCTGGGTTTCTGTATAAACGCTGTATTTGTTCAGTGTGGAACTGTGTGTTTTACTGTATACTGTATGTTAGCAATTGACCGTCATAGCTTGACCAATGATCACAACATAATAGCTATAGTGACCTCAATGATTTAGCAATGATCCCGATTTTAACCATTTTAGGTTGTACGAATGTTTCCTTAACATTTGCATGAAGTAACACAAACATAAACAGGTTGAAAGTTCTCGTAATGTTTAAAATGTTCAGTTTTGTAGTTACTGTATTAACATTATTGCTGTTTTAATAGGATGTTTTTAGTTCTGTAATAAAGTTTTATTGAAACGTTTCACTAACTACTTAAGAATGTTGTTTTTAATATGATACCTTATCTTATTTGTTGTACCTCTGATGTACCTGGTCTAATGCCAGGCCAATGTTAGTGTTTTAACACTGATGGTCACATTAATGGTTCACAGATGGTGACAGAGTGTCACTGAAATGAATGGGATCATTTTTCAAGGAGAGAGAGAAAAAAAACTGTAATCATGAAACATTATTATAGAAACAGTCTGACGTTGTTAACCAGCGTATTGATCATAAAGGTCTTGGTTTGTCTTTGCAATAATCAAATACACAAAATAAAACGGTTGTCACTCCTCATATGAGTGTTTAATTCTGTTCTGTTCACACAGAGTTTGATTATATATAGGAGTGACAACTGAATTTCACAGAGTCTCTTTTGAAGTATTCAGGCTGAGGCAACCAAAGATTTAATAACTTGTAGTAGTTTTTTCTGTATAATGGATTGTTAATGCAGTGATGTGTGTAAGTTAACAGCAGATAATGTTGTTTATTAACGTTTGAGGTTGAGTCTCAACATCTCAGAAACATTAGCGTTATATGTTTGGTTTTCTTTCCTTGAAATTTAAATGAATAATGTAAATGTATGAACTAAAAAACATGTATAGTTATGATAAATGCATAAATGTGATTGTAAATGTACTGCAGAAACGCTCTCCTGAGAAGAATTGAGTCACACACAGATGCTGTGATGTCGTGAGTGTGTTTAATACATCAGATCACAGGGGTGTATTAGTGATGTCGTCTCAGATTTGCTGCGTCACCGTGGTGCTCACGACCCAGCAGTTTTCTGTAGCTGAATCATTCTCGCTCTCGACGAACCGGCAACCAATACACTGATGAGTAATCAAACTGTGTTTACAACCCGAGCTCTCAGCCTGTCTTTGTTTCTCATACACACACACACACTTGTTCTCTCACAATCTATCTCTGCCTGTCTTTCCCCTCGTCTGACTGCCGAGCGCTCGGCTCGGTCACGGCTGATAAGACGAGTTCAGCCATACGTCAGAGGAGACATAAGCAGCGAGGAAGAGGGGCACAGCTGGTATTGGGACAGACTCACCGAGGGGGAAGAGTGCATTTTAGGAAAGAAACAAGGTTAGACAGCTAGCCATTTAAAGAGGGCCTGATAAAGTAAGGGAGGGGTTGAGGAGGACTGCCCACAGGAAGAGGAAAAAGGCTTCAACATGTGTTTCTGACACGTTCTGGACCTGTTAGACTGAACCCGGTGACGGACTGAGGACACCTCACCAACACTCTGGAGATTGTAGTACTTCAGTAAAAGACGTGATCGTGGAGCTCCAAGGACAGTCACGTTTCGTTTTAAATGAATGATCTCAAGAAGTTCTCAGGGTCAAACTGCTGATGTTGTCGCTCTGAGGAGAATGTTTTAATGTTTTGTTTTTTAGCTTTTAAATGTGAAGATACGTTTGGATTCTGCTCAGTAACTGAAGAGAAAATAAGATTTTACAGAACTGAGATGATGCATTTCAGATGTTTTAGGCCATTCCTGAAGAAAACATTAACTTTTGATGGATAAATCCTTTAGTCTTGTGAAGTTCATCTTGTTTTGTTGAGATATTTTTTCCCTCAGCCTCAGTTACTTCATATTTGTCTTGAGTTTTTGTTCAGAGATTTTCCTGTGAACTTCATCTATTATAAAAAACACGTCCATCCACTCAAGATTGGGTTAAAGCCTCCAGGATCTCAGGAACACCTCACCTGCGTCCGCTCCCAGTCCTCAGCAGTGTGGAATGGGGCTGAGGAGATGGTGGTCACACAGTTAGAGCTGGAACTCTGTTATCAGGGGAAGAAACTCAGAGGTTTCACCTGCAAACTCACTCGCTCGGCTCATGGCTTCCTGCCGGAGAGCTCGTACGTCATCGCGGCGCAGGTTTTGCTGCCGTTCCTGCTGGGCGGTCTGGGCATGGTGGCGGCCGGTATCATCATGGACGTCGTTCAAGTATGAGCGTTTAAAGAAGTGCTGCTGTTTTCAAATCATTATAAAGTTTACCTGAGAATTAAGGATGTGAAGTATATCAAAAATAATCTGAGTATCGCATATGGCAATAGATTGTAAACCTGTATAATGTTTATACTTTGGATGTTGGTTATGTAATTTCTAGTTTTTAAATAATGCTTTGATTGACAATTTAAAATGTATCTCATATTGTAATCGCATTATTCAGCATGTTATCGCATATTATTCTTTAATATTGTGCAGCCTGTCTCACAGCAGAACACTGACAGAGTTTACTGTGGTGGTATCAGACGGTAATACTGTGATATTTCCCAGTATAGGTCTCTTGTGTTTTGCTGCTGTAGAGAGAGAGAGAGAGAGACATGTTTGGCATGGCTGTGTTTTGTGACTGTTAATTGAATTCCCGTGGGGGTGGGTGAGTTAGGAGCGAGTGATAAACGTCTCTTGTTTCTAGAAAGCTGAAAGAGAGACAGAGCTGTGATGTGACACATGGCCCCTCCAGTCCGGACCACGCGGGTGGTTAAAATACCGGCCCCTGGCTGGCTGGCACCGGTCTCTTATCTGTTCATTTAAACATTATAGTTATTTTTAGACGCTTGAGTGAGGAGCTCGTCTCGTTCACTCACACGTACTAAATATGGCCCTGCATTCAGAAGCCATTTGTTTAGCGTGACTCACTGCGGTTTTGTCATTTGTGCATTAATACGATGAGAGACGATGAGTTTGATAATGATCTAGCTACAAGTTTTTAACATTCACAATAATAATAATTTTTTGTTTAATTGTTGCTTAGATAAAAGATTATTATTCAAACATATTTTAACTTTATAATGTTTTTATTACTTTCCACACTCTGTTTAAGAATAACATGTTTGATATAGATGATATATAACCTAAGAAATATTCTACTAACAAGAACGTGTTTGATAATGTTGGCTCTAAAAGTTCTCTTAACATTCTCTCAATGTTAGACAACTTTCTGAGAACGTTTCCTGTTAGCTGGAGACTGCTGTACCAGTAGAGGAGTTAAAATGGCACATAGCTGAATTCTTCTGTAATGTTTTTCAACAGATGTTGAGTTTTGTTTGTGGCTCTCAGACGTCACTGAGGTTAACAGTTTTGGCTGTGATGGTTTATTAGTTTAGCAGTGATGCCAAAATCTGTCAATCTTTGCTGAAAAATATCTCATGAAGTTCTGCGGCTGTGTTTGTAATACAATAAAAAGATGAGATTTGCTCCTTGTTATTGTTAGAGAGTGCAGAATTACATCACATCATAAAAATCACATCAGGGAATACAGTACTGCTCATTCTGGCTGATGTAAAAACAAATGTAATAAATGTGATTTTTAAGCTTATGTTTAGTAGAGTGTTCCTGTAGCCTAGCTTCTGGTAAAGCATTGTGCTAGCAGCACACAGGTTGTGGGTTTGAGTCCAGGGAAGTACCAATCGTATGTATAGCCTGAATGCACTGTAAGGTATTTTGGATTAAAGATGTATAATTGTAAATGTTATGTAATGCAATTACTTGTTTTAGAGGAGAATAATCAGGTTATTTATCTCCAGTGCTGTTAAAATAACATTCTTTCTGTTTGGACTGTGTTTGCTTGTTTACGTTTCTCTGTAGTTGTTCGTTTAACGCCGGTGCAGCAGAGAGTTTGTGTAACTGTTGTGTAACTGATGTGTGTTTCAGCACTGGGATGTGTTTAAAGTGATCACCGAAGTTTTCATCCTGGTTCCGGCTCTGGTGGGGCTGAAGGGAAACCTGGAGATGACTCTAGCTTCTCGTCTGTCCACCGCCGTATGTAAAACACACCTCAGATCGTTTCCTGTAGAAACACTATCTGTGTATCACACGATGATCATTTCAGACTGTAACTCTAGTATGTAATAGTCTGGAGGTATTGAAACATGCCTTAGGTATTAGATGAAGAAGCTGTAAGATGTTTCTCTCATCTCAGGCGAACACCGGGCAAATGGACGACCCCAAACAGCAGTGGTTGATGGTCACCTGTAACCTCGCCCTTATTCAGGTGGGTGTGAGACCCCCAAGGGGTTTAGCCCAAAATATTCCTCAGTGTTTGGTTCCATCCGCCAGCATTTCTCCCTGAGAAGAACAGTTGTGATGTTTCCATGATGGGCTGCAGCGATGATCTCTGAGCTGGTCGTGGATGTTCTCCGCAGGTTCAGGCCACCGTGGTGGGCTTCCTGGCGGCCGTGGCAGCCGTGGCGCTGGGGGCTTTGTCCAGAGGAGGTGTGGAGCTGGACCAGGCGGCTGTGCTGTGTGCAAGCAGCGTCACCACAGCATTTGTAGCCGCCCTGTCTTTAGGTACATCAGCCAGTATCACTCAACAGGCACACCTAAATTCAGTCATAGGCGATGTTTCATAATAAACCTCTCTCTCCTTCTCTCTCTCTCTCTCTTCCTCTTCCTCCTCAGGTCTGGTGATGATCGGTGTGATCATTGGCTCCAGGAAGGTTGGCATTAACCCTGACAACGTGGCCACACCGATAGCAGCCAGTCTGGGGGATCTGATCACACTGTCCCTGCTGGCTGGAGTGAGCAGCACGCTGTTCCAGTACAGAGGTGTGACATCATCTGCTGATGACGTCATCTGCTGATGACATCATCCTGACAACTATATAATGCCTAATATTATTTACATGCAATCATAGTGTTTAGTGAATAGTAATACATGTGGGAGCTTACAGGCTTGGACTGATTTATTTGTGCATTGACTGTATGTTTGACCGCTGAGAGCGATTAGAGGCTCTTGTTTGTAACGCGCACAGTGGAAGCAGATCGTAAATGTTAAAACGTCACAGTTGTTACATCACGGCATCAGAAGAGGGCAGCAGACACACGCCAATGTATCTCCTGTATTATGTGAGTGAGATGGAAAATCACCTGTCAATGTGAAATGTGGAAGTTAAAGGAAAAAGTGCTGATGTTGAGTTCCTGTAACAAACTGTATTTACGTAAAAGTACATGCTTGAGTGTAATATAGTGTGTGTGTGTGTGTGTGTGCGTGTGTGTAGACGTGTGGTATCTGTCTCCGCTGGTTTGTGGGTTTTTCCTGGTTTTGATCCCGGTGTGGGTGCTCATCGCCAGACGGAGTCCACAGATCCGAGAGGTTCTGAGGTCCGGTTGGCAGCCTGTGATCGTGGCCATGTCCATCAGCAGGTACACACACACACACACACACACACACACACTGCTAGTACAACTTTTTACATTATATATCATGTTAGTGGAACATTTAATATAGTACAGAATTAAAGAAAATATATACAGAATATAAGTATAAACAATTACAATGTCTAAAAACAGGATATTTTGAATTTGTCTACAACTTTTAAAATAACATTTGAATGTTTTTGTTATTTAATGGAAACTAATAAAGTAGTTAGCTGGGTAAGTTTGCCATTCACAGGTTAAATCTCACAGAAAATGTCTCTGGTTTTAGTTTAATTCTCTTTTGTCATTTAAAGTTTTGGGGGTCTAATTCTGGATAAGACTGTGAGTGACCCAAACTTCGAAGGCATGGCGGTTTTCACACCTGTTATAAACGGTGAGTTCCTGTCCGTCACAAACACTTTCATTTCTCATTCATCAGTTATTTTATACGCATCATTTTCCCAAAAAAGGTCTTTCAGAATAACAGATAACCTGAATAATACATTGAAACGTTCCCTTATTTTAATGCCTCATCCCTCATCTCGGCTGATCTCTCTTTCTCCGGTTTCATTTAGCGCTCAGCTCGCGGATAGAGCCATCAGACCCACTGCCAAAATAAAACCTGTTTCTTTCCAAATCGTCACAATAAATCAGGGCGCTGGATCAGCTTTTGACTCTCAGTTGTACATGAAAGAACTCAAATATTTTGATGGGAGTTTAAATAGTTCAGCTGGAAACTCAGAGGTCGCATTTGTTTGGTTTTTTCAGGAGATTTGTGATCTTTAGCGGCCTGGTTCAGATTTCTCTGGCTGGTCCTCAGCCACACATGAGCACCACTGATTATCTGTGCCTTTCAAACAATGACTCCACAGAAACACATGTTGTGGAAACTCCACCCATCCTGCTGGGAACAGACTTTGTAGAAACTATAGAAACCGTTTAACCTTGTGCTGAAGGTAAAGATCTAACGCTAATCTGTGAAGATCCTCCTCCGACCTCCTCTGTAGATGTTCATGTGGGTCTGGGACATTTTTCCAGCTCTATCCTGCTACAAATGACCTTAATGAGAAACACTAGCTGGTTGTGATTCAGGAAGACTAACTTAATACCTCATTAACCAGTTTGATAGTCGAACGGAGGAATTCTCTCCTGCTGTCATTTGGCAGTTTAGCATTATGAGCTCAATCTTAAACGTGGAAAAACTATTAATTGCTCACATAATACTCACATGGAGGTGGAATATGATGAAAAATGTGTATTTGTTATACGGCATGCAGGCCTGTCATACGCATAACTTCTGTTATGAAGTACTTCTGCTAGATTTTTTGGTGGTGTAACGGTTGAAAGGCCTTCAGTTTCTCTTCTTTATTTTCAGGTGTGGGAGGGAATCTGGTGGCTATACAAGCCAGTCGGATCTCCACCTACCTCCATTTCTGGAGCGTCCCTGGAGTCTTGCCCTATAAGATGAGACAGCATTGGCCCAACCCCTGCCTCACATTTTTCTCCTCAGGTAAGATCACCTCAAATCAGTTTCTTAGGATGTTCAGCCTTCATGTTTGAGATGAAGTCAGTTCTTTGGAGAAACGTTTGGAACTGGTGTCACTTCTCTTCAGGTGTGAACTCTAAATCAGCGCGGGTTCTGTTTCTGCTGGTGGTGCCCGGGCACCTGTTGTTTCTGTTTGCCATTAACATGCTCCAGGGAGGTCACACAGCCATCACACCGACATTTATCTGCTGTTACCTGGTCGCTGCTCTGCTGCAGGTGAGAGTGTTGATGCCGGTTTACACCAGGAACAAAAACAACGACTGAAGTTTTCACTCTAAATTTAAGAGAATAATGGACTTTACCCTGCAACTGTATTGATAATTTTAAAGTTAAGTTACTTCATGTCAGATAGTTGCAGTAAAAGTGTTTTATGTTTTAATCTATTTATTGTGTTATGATGTTTTTAAAACAAAATTTAGAAATCTTAATGAATGGATTTGAGATTCAAAGACTCAACATCTGAAATGAATTGTGGATTTTTATGACTTTATATTAAATTATTGTATCCAGTAAATCTTTTGCATTATTACAGATGTTCCTTTATGCGTTTAAGAATAAAGTTTCCAGAGTCTCGTGACTCAAAGTCTGAAGTTCAAACAAAACCAGATGCATCTATAATAAGTTTCGTCTTGTTTGTCCCTCACAGGTGGGGATTCTTATTTACACAGCTGACCTGCTGGTGCGTTTGATGTGGAGGAGAAGTCTGGACCCTGATAACTTCTCCATCCCGTATCTGACGGCACTGGGAGATCTGCTGGGAACTGGGTTTCTTGCGCTGTGTTTCCGTCTGGTCGTGTTAGTGGAGGGACTGGGTCTGTAACGTGCTGCAGGCCTCAGTTATTTCTGAGCCTTCCGATGCGCAGACGGCTGCAGACTGGAGAAACTTGGGAAGTGAAGTGTGGTACAGGAACAGAGTACAGACACTTCTGGGCTGTTAAGACGGTTAACTGGAAACCAGCAGGAAACATTTCAACATGACAGTCTGTTATTACACTTGATCTGAAGGCAGTTGCTCCTCATGGCTGGATGCTGCCGTATGTTAAGGTCTAACTTTAGGTGTGTCATCGCTCATTTATCCACAATTTTGTTGTGCCATGAATAAAATTAAAGTTTACAAGCTGTACAGACCCAGAAGGATTCTGAAACATCCTGTTTCTGGAGTTATAACCTTTTAAATTAAATGATTTTTTTGTTTTTAACTATCAGTGAGTCCGGATCAGTTTCAATGTACATGGTAAAGTTTCAAACTGTGGCTGAAAGTCATTCTTCACAGTAAAACACAAGGGCAGGTTTGCTAATGGATATTTCACTGCACAGATACACAGAGATCTCGCTGTTCTCAGTTTGTTTTTTGCATATGATTTTTTTTTCTTAAAAGAATATGCTTAACAAACGACAAAACTTCAGTAAATGTCATTCAAATTTCATTTGAATGAACCGATGATGATAACAAAGATGTGGCAGTTTTATTTATTTCATTTGTAATATTTTCACTTTGGGGAGTTAAAATTATTCACATCATTTCTCTAGTTTGTGTTGTGGTCCGTTAAACAAAAAAACAACCCAAACATTTGTTTAACTGATTCTTGTACCAGACATAATTTGCTTGGTCATTTTGAAACAAATGTAATAAAACATATTTGTTGAAATGTGTTGTGTGTTGTCAGTTGAAAGAAACTTCAGATTTGATACTGGCTAGCGTTGACAGTTCTGCAGTACATGTGCAAGACAAAGATTTCCAAACAGGTTTAAACAGATAGTTACATCACAGAGCAAAAACTGTTTATTACGCCACACACAGCTCAGCGCTGCAGTAAATTACTTCTCACAGACATAAATCATCCTGCTAAAGACATTCAAAACAGACTCCAATAACATTTTCATGTACCTTTTAAATCAAATTATGAGTTCCTGCAATACAAACAATAAAACCTGTTGAGACTTAAAATCATTCAACGCATCGCGGACCGTTAAATTTACATTTATTTCTGAAGGGACGTTATGCAACATCAGTCTGTCACCCAAATACAATTCAGATGCTGTGTTAATATCAGTCAGACATTATTAACTGTTTCTCATAACATGTTTTTATCATGTTTATATATGTAGAAGTTAGTCATTAGTCTTTCCAATAATCGGATGGATAGAAATTCCAAGTAGGAAGTGTGTAAATTTAATGACAGCAAATAACAAAGGGAGAGATTTACTGGAGACATAATGATAGTACCTCAGCCAATAGCGTCAGTTTGTGCGTGGATTATTTGCACAACTAGTGGCTGAAGAAATGTTTGTGTTGTTTTTTCCATTTGGTGTGACCGATGACAAACGACAAACCACCTTTAATAAACTAAAAGAACATTTAATTCTCACAGAAGTTGCTGTTTTGTCATTTTGTTATTTGCCAACATTCTGAAAACATTAGTATAGTTACTGAATACAATTAACAGTGCCATGCTGACACTTGTTAATGAATGGAAACAACTATGCAACGTTTTCCAATCTTAAATTGTATGTTGTGTAATACGGTCTTGGAGTGATGCAACAAATTATGCAATCTGTTATCATGAGGACTCAAATCAGGTGCGTTTGATTAGGAAACGGTTCTGTTGGGTTCTGTTGAGGTTTCTCCAGTAACAGGACTGGAAACTGCTGTTACAGTGACAGGAATCGTGTAACTTTCTCTAAAGAAACTTCTATTAGATAAAACGTTAAAAATATTACAAACCATAAACTCTAACAGATACTAGTACCTCATTACAAACTTCAACCCCTGTGAAAGATTCACAAGATGAGTCTTTTTACTGGTGTTTGACCTGCAGTGCCCAGTGTGTTTTCTGCGTCCGTAACTCAACAAGAGGAGCACAGATGAGGGTCTATCTTCTCATCCACAGCTATGCACTGTTTACCCACCCTGGTGCTGCTAAATAAAGTGTTCACTCTGTGAGAATATTTAACTCCAGAGGACTAATGACCAATGAATCTCAATCCATCTTCTTATTTGATGTTTACTAGCCATCCTAGAAAAACAGCAAAGATTTGTTACCCTTACATTTAGACACTTGGAGACCACCCTTACTGGCACAATGTGTCTGTAGATGTTTTGGTTTAAAATATTATTCAGAAAACAGAAAGCTTTGAGATCAGCCACAATACTTTTGTCCTGAAATTTCTTTAATATTAAAATCAAGGCTTTTGTTGGTTCCAGTTCAAAAGAAAAAAATAAAAAATAAATACACTATGTAAACAATTTCATAAATACCATTTAACTGGTGAAGTCTGAGTGTGAAACATTCAAGCGTTTGCCTGTTGATGAAGAATCCTGCTTCACTTAACATTAAGGACAAAGGCACATACTTGGAACTCAGTTATCAGTTAACAAAGCTGAAGAAATGACAGACAGTATTTTGTAAATCTCGTGGGACGCGACGTCCAAGCCAGCAGTCATCAGTTCACAGAGTTTGGCAAGAGAGTCAGGATACCACAGTAAAGGCTCATCTACAGCTTCCTCAACATCTCATTCCACATCGAGATGGAGTTCAGGTCAACACACACTCAAGAGTCACTCAAACCTGTTGGGCAAACCCTCAACTCAACTTCAAGTACGCTGGAACAGAGTAGTTAAAAAGTGAGAAGTCCATTCGGTAGAGGTTAAAAAGCTTCTTCTGATAAAATGGGCTGATGTTGTCAAAGAACTTGGCAGCCATATCTTCTGTGGTCCTGGTGCTCTTTGAGGTGGTGGGGAATTTGACCTCCCCGTCCGCTCCTGCTACCTTCAGCACGTAGCGTGAGTCCTGCGCGAGCGTCTCGTATTTACCCACCACGTCATAGTGGATGAGGCAAGGGTGGCAAAGCGAGTGAACTCTCTCCCAGTGTTCATTAAACGGCTCCTCTCTCTGAGTTTGAGGGTCTACTAAATAATACACAAACTCCTCGAAGGAGACATCATTGCCCTTCTCCAGAGCTTCGGATTGGGGGTCCACACGGTGCCTCCTGATGATTTTGGTTCCGTAGCGCTTGTGGAACGCCGTGTTGTAGCTACGGGTGAACTTGTTACGGTACGCGGAGACGAGTCTCTCGAAAGGCTCGCGCACAAACACAAACTTCAGGTAGGTACGCAGGCGCTTGTTTATCTCGGATGTGGAATATTCAGAGAGGGAACGCAGGTTTCCCGCCACATGAGCCTCGTTGGCCGGAATGGCTAGCGGATTGCGATACCGCCCGTCACCCGTTAGCACCATCATCACACGTTTCCAGTTGGTGCATGCCACTTTTGGGACATAGCAGTACAGCAACTTGTGTTTATCGTCCACTATGAGGTGACGGAGGTCCTCCGAGCTGAGAACACGCTTTTTACGGGTGTGAGTTCTGCAGGTTTCCTCCAGAAGTTCCCGTCTGCCCTGTAGGGTGGCCTGTACGACAGACTGATCCAGCTGAAAAACAGAAGGAGAGAATGAAAGATGTGACAAAACCACATGTATTCAAAATCAAACATGTCTTCCTAAAATGCAACGCTAGTGGCGGGACACTTAGAAAACAGCACAAGACAGGAATTAATAAGAAACAGATATACATCTGAATGTTTATGGCTGTAGTGTCAGTGTGTTAAAAGAGATGGATTTACTTTTATTTTTAGAGTTTATGAATGCAAGCTGTTTAACAGCTAAAGACTAGCATGCTAACAAGATGCTTCAACAGCTAAAAATGTGAAACAGTTAAACTGAACATCTCAACCCAATCTTTTCTCCTGAATCTTCTGAAATCAAATGTGGGTTTTTCACAACTGCAATTAAGGAACCCAAACCGCAGCAAACGTCGTATCTGTGTGACATGTTAAGACAGTTGCTCTGTTTTGGAGAAGTCCATGTGAAACCATGAGACACAGCAGTTTGCTTGAGGGATAAACCACAGATGTTACTCATGCGGTTTGATATCGAAATATATTCAACAGAATTTGTGGTGATTCAACAGGAAGAACCTGATAGAGACTGTTTACGTACTTTTTAACCGCCAAAAAGTTCCTCATTTCCTTCTCTAGATTGTGTTTGTACATTTAACATGCAAATTCTCATATGAAGTCAGGGCAGAACACTGGCAAGATGTTTTCTGTGTAAATGTACAGCTGGAAAATCTGTGATTTGTTCAGTGATGTTTGTGGTCAGTCTGCGAGTGTCTTTATGAAATGATGATGTGTGTTTAAGGTGTGTGAATGAAGTCTGCAGGCTGTTATTTTAGTCATTTAACTTCCCCTGCAGTTAAAATGTGTCTCCCAGAGGCTGGAGAAATATTGACTGTCTCCTGTTAGCCAGAGCTAAACCTCCAAAACCAGCTATAACTCAACACGGCCCTCAAACGTCACTGGCTGTAGCTCAGCGATGAAACTCACCTGGTCATGTTCCTGTCGTGTCTGCAGGGGGCTTCTTCTTAGTTTCACTGGAAACTCATCCCGACCCAACACTTGTCCCTCTGACGCTACGAACAGCAAAACACAGAATTAGAGAAACGATTCATCCGAATGGAAAATAACTTCATTAAACATCAGCAAACGATTCCGTTTAACCACATCTCTAACCCCAAATTTAACAAATATCTTACGTAATTTATTCTTGGTAAAGGAATAAATGATGCCTCATATTTGTGATTTGTGTGTTGTTGTTTTTCCACAGATGATAAAACAGGCAACAAACTTACAATTCAGGACCTAAAGAACATCTAAAGATAAAATAATGACAGAGACACGTTTGTGAGCGTTTCTGATTCACACCAACATCCATTAACACCACAGAATCCCTCTAGAAAACAGAACTACACATGTCCACTTAAAACACCTTAGTGTCCACATAGCAACACTAATATCACCCCAGCCTGGTGCGTCTCACATGGTCTAACTTCACTCTTATCTTCTTCAGAAAATGTAAAACAGTTTCTTATGTTTGTGGTTCTGAAACGTCTGACCTTGCGTGTTGAGAGCAAAGATCAAAGACGATGCTTTAAAAAATAAAACCTTTAATTCTGAACACATGTGTCCTGCTTGCTTCAGTCTTAACCACACGGCCTGTTTCAGAGAGCTGCACCTCACCAATCGGCCGTTAAATTCCTCCCTACACTTACATTCGCTATAGAAACACACTGTTCCCTTTTCCCCTCCCCATCACACACACACACAAACACACACACATTAGTTTTGCACGTTTGCCAGCTAAGTCAAAGGGATCCTTTAGCTTCCAGGAGGGGGTGTGAGAGTAAATGAACGAGAGTAAAACAGAGAGAAGGGTAACAGATCATAAAACATATGAAGAAAACAGATGAAGTTGTGGAAGAAGGAAATGGGGAGAGATTAAATATAGATATACAGACTCCAGTCTGAACAGTTTCCTGGTGTATACACACACACACACACACACATATATGCATATATATATATACACACACACACACATATATGCATATATATATATACACACACACACACACACACACAATATACATATACATAAATTGTCATCTTTTTTAATATCTTATAATGATTAATTCCTTTTTTATAATTCTTTGACTGCAAAATGCCACAATCTGTCATCTTAAGCGATCACAAGCATATCAGAGCTGTCATCACATGTTTCTGTGATGTTTCGTAAGATGTAACTCATTATAACAGTCATCAGATAAGAATGAGTTTAAAGGGAAGTTAAAGCAGACAGAAGAGATATGAGCTGTGAATGACACTCAACTTCCTGTCACAACATCACCAGTTTCATAACCAGCACAGAATCACAACACCAGTCAGAGAGACAAACTGAGGCAAACGCATAACAGCAACAGAAACGTTGCCTTTCAATGTTCTAGCTACATTCAAAATGTTCATTTTTTAAAATACTGCATTAATTGTTTGGTTTTAAGAATGTTATTTAAACATTTATGTACATTTATGTAACGTTATATCAATGTGGTAACATTTTTTAAATAAACATTCTAATAACTAATGGAAAAAATAAGCGATTTCCTCGAAACAATGCTAAGATGCTGTGTAAATAAACAGCGCAGGACCGCTTCTGAAGGTGGACAACAATGAGACCCCTTTCGTAGCCTTGTTAGTATGCACTATGAGCGAGTTTCCTCAAGTCCACTGAGACCAAGCGGCAACAACAAAGGCTTCACAGGCCTGTGGCCATTTTTGTTGATCTGAGAAGGTTTCAGGAGGACAACACACAAATCAGCAGGATTTAATCGAAAGTTCGCAAGATAACAGGCAGGAAGACCCCCGCTGTCCTGCAGCCCATCGCTTACTAATCGAATTCTGCTTGGCCTCGCGTGTAAAACGTCTTTGTTTAAGGTTGAGACTTTTAAATTTTGTTTTACTTTCCAAACGACACGATTTATTGACTGTATAGTCTCAACAGCTGATGATGTCATCATTACAGTCCAAATATATTTAAGCTATAAATATAATTGAGACAAAGAAACAATCAAATGTCAGCTAATAGTTATTTTTTGGC